>JANHFL010008090.1:15232-26840 GCA_032468155.1 Oxyrhabdium leporinum
TTTGGATTACCACAATGACTTCTATGTGGGGCTGCCCTTGGAGAGCATTCAGAAGCTGCAGCTGGCCCAGAATGCAGTGGCGCAGCGTGCTTTGGGCACTTCTCAGTACACCCGTACACATTTTCTTCCTGAACCCAGATCAATATGCAGCCCACAGCTTAATATGGTCAAGCACATTATTGCCGTTTCTGTGATCCTGCAAATTCTGCGGCTGGGTTGCAGCTAATTCTGTTTATTTTGGGGGTTAGCTTGAAGACTTACAGTGTCAATTGTTTTATATTGTTTTAATTATAAAACCGGTCTGACAGGTATTGTATCAACATGAAATACATGTATTATTATTTTTAAAGGCACAATTACCCATTTATCTGCAAGCATTATTAAAACTGTAAATCATGGGCTAGAAATCCCACCCTCTCCACTCCAAAACCACTCAATCTTCTTTTTTTTTTAAATCTTTTGCATCAGGATTAATGCCAGATAACCACCTGAATAAAAAAAATTGAAGCAGAATATGCTCAGCACGTTTTGATAAACTGACACATTTCTGTGAAGCTGTCACAAATGAAAAAATAAGGAATAGTTTTATCTGACCTAATCCTGACACTCTCCAGTCCCACAGCTAACAATTATGTCCGTGCCAAGCAGCTGCACGAACAATGATTAGTCTGACCACATCAGCAGCAGGCTGGAGGCTCTTTATTACAAACTGGAAAGGGAGGCGCAGAATCAGGGAGGGGCAAATACGTTTAAGCCAATTGTGCTATCTATCTGTGATCCTGGTTGAACAGGGGGGCGAGGTTTAACGAATTAAATCCCAAGACACCTGGAAAAGACAATATAGGGAAAGGAACGGTGGGAACAGCGAGGGGGAACGGAGGGAGAATAGGGGACGACTTTTAGACTACCAAGGGTGGAGTTCCAAGGAGGACTATAAATGGCAACCAGAAGTAACAAGGAACTCGGCGTTTCAATTGGAGAAATCCTGCCAGAGGCCAACCGTCAAGAAGGCGAAGTGTTGTAATGGTAGACTTCTAGATGAAGCAAAAGAGTGAGGTCTGATAAAGACCAAAGGTGAGGTGGGAAATGATCACTGGATGAAGACAAAGGATCCAAAGAACAAGGGGAGAGGAGCCGTATACACCCTGGGGAGGGGGATGTGACTAGCAGGCAGGGAGATTAAGGAATGGCTGGAAGGCTGGAGCTAAGCGAGGCAGGCGCGGGAGTGCATTGGCTTCCTCTGATGCCAGACCCCAAGAGCTCCCGTCTAGGCCGGCCCCCTCAGCCCTTTATGGTAACCCATCCGAGGGACCCCAGGGGGGGAAAGGAGGGACACGGACGAGGAAAGGTACGGCACACAACCCTACCACACAGGTAGTCAGCTGAGCCTAACCTTTCTGTTCCCAAGTGAGACATTGGTTCGATGGATTCTACCCCACTTTACGACCTTTCTTGCCACAGTTGTCAAGTGAATCCCTGCAGTTCTTAAGTTAGTAACCCGGTTGCTAAGTGAATCTGGCTTCCCCTTTGACTTAGCTTGTCAGAAGGCCGCAAAAGGGGATACACGTGACTGCGGGGCGCTGCCACCGTCATAAAGAGGAACCAGTTGCCACGTGACCAGGGGATGCTGCAATAGTCATTAAGTGTGAAAAATGGTCATGTCACTGTTTTCAGTGCCGTTATAACTTTGAACGGTCACCAAACGAACTGTTATAGTCAAGGACCATCGGTATAAATTCCAAATATACAAACTGCAATGCATAGTGAAGCAAAACCAGAAGGAAAACCAGAAGAGAAACCTGGGGGACACGAAAAGTGGGCTTAGAGAGCCCTTGAACGCACAATGTGCGGGCCGGGACGAAAACGAGCGAATGCCTCAGCGATGGAGACCTTGAACTTTGATCAAAGTCACCAAGTTGCCAAGGAGTTTGGAGACAAAGCAAAAACACGGAACTCTTTCAGAAAAGATGTTTTTGGTAAAGGACACCGGACAGATCACCAGGGACCAACAGCTCAGCTGGGAAGGAAAAATACTCCAGAGGTAAATGAGTTAACGGACGTAGCAAAGTCTTTGGGGGCAGATGGCTTAAATCTGCATTTTGATACAGATTCTGCATCAGAATACAGAATAAAAGCAGCTAGAGAAAAGTTAATAATATGTTGGATTTTACAGCCTGTACTTCAGGTAACTGCGAAGTAGTATTCATAGAGCTGTAATAGGTTAGTGATACACTAACCTTTATCGCTGAAGTGACTATAATTTTTATCTCTCTGTCGTTTTCTGTCATCCTACGCTGGGGTCTACGATCCAAATAAAAAGCGCCGCGTTATGTTAATGATAGAATTTCCAGAGCAGATAGAAATCGGGAATCCCATCTTAACGGGATCAAGAATGGCATGTGATGGAAATAGATGAAAACAGCGAAATGGTCATCTCAACTCCAGCACTTAAAGGGCAGAAGAGGAAGTCTGGGAGAGTCAAGGAGGAATAGATAAGGAAGTGGGGTAAAAGAGTCTCGCGAATACATTCACTTTAGGTGGGATCAAAGCAGGAAGTGAAGGGAAGGTCTTAGAAAAGCATCAAAAGGTAGAATGAGGACGCCAATTGTCGGGGGGGGGGGGGGAAACATGCTGACTTTCTAAACCGCTCAGAGGGGGCTGTAAAGTGGAATACAAGTCTCGGTGCTATTGCTACAATAACTAAATGTTTTACCTGCAGCTGAAGACAATTCCTCTTCACTGAATGAGAGGCCCAGGCAAGCCAAAAGGGTGGATGCCCAGGCTTTATATCGGAGGTCCCCAAGCCCGGGCCAGGGGCACATCCCGGTCTGGGGCCTATTAGGAACCGGGCTGCACAGCAGGTGAAACCAGCACTACCACTACCCTGGTCCATATACAAATTGTCTTGCACGAAACGCTTGGGGACCCCCGTTTCACACGAGACACTATCGCTCGCAGCTCTTTGCCTGCGTCTGGTGCGGAGAACCTTTGCTCAGCTACTTAACATGCTACACCCAGCTGTATTTGCAATGAGATGAGACGCTGACTAATGCCTTGGCCGAGCTCACCCACTGCAGAGTGGCTGGTCATGCCTGGGAAGGCAGGATGAGCTTAACAACGGCGCAAACAGCTTCTCTTTGGAAAGCACGGCTTCTGACCCTGGCCTGACCATGACGACTCAGGGCAGACTTCTGCCCAGAGGAAACGCAAACTCCCCCCCCCCATCTACTTCCGCCACAGGGATGAACTCACACGGGCAGGAAGGCCCCCTCGCTGGGCAGCAGCCCAGAAGCCACCTCTCATCAGCCCCCCCCCCAAACCAGCTTCACCCAAAGTCAGAAGAATAAAAACTTCTGCAAACTTAGCTTCCGATCAGCTCGATTAACAATTTGGTATCAGGATGCGTGCATTACCAATATCTGTCTTAATTCGGGTAGTTTTTGACTTACGACCCCAACTGACCCCAATATTTCTTTTGCTAAGCGAGACAGCTAAGCGAGTTT
Source organism: Oxyrhabdium leporinum (assembly GCA_032468155.1). NCBI lineage: Eukaryota > Metazoa > Chordata > Lepidosauria > Squamata > Cyclocoridae > Oxyrhabdium > Oxyrhabdium leporinum. Next base: position 18,736 of record JANHFL010008090.1, read on the forward strand.
TGTGCCATTTTATGACCTTTACTGATTCAAATGTTAAGTGAAACACTCCAATCATAGTTAGCAACACAGTTGTTAAGTGAATCTGGCTTCCCCATGGACTTTTGCTCGTCGGAAGGTCGCAAAAGGGGATAGAATGACCTTGGGACTCTGCAACCGTCATAAAGGTGAGTCAGCTGTCAAGCGTCTGAACTTTGATCACACGATCATGGGGGATGCTGCAACAGGCGTATGTGAAAAATGGTAGTAAGTCACTTTTTTCCGGGTCTTTGTAACTTCAAACCGCCGCTAAATAAACTGTTGCAATTCGAGGACTACCTTTATCAAAGCAACCTATGTCAAGCTTAGAAAAACATGAAATCATGAAAAATATTACATGAAAGATGGTACCCGTGAAGGGAGGCTGCAGCATCTTTTCCTCGAGGAAGACCTCACACTTGATTCGCCCCTCTGAACTGACTGTCACCCAAATCCACTCTTTTGCTCGTTGGAGACTCCTGACAATCTTCTCTACAACAAGAACTAAGTATTATTACCACAAAGAGAGTGACCCAATCACCGAAGCACGTAAGAAAGGTTATATGAGGTGGGAGGGAAGAGTAGAAAACAAAAACTGACGGACGAACACAGGGGTCTCCAACCCTGGCAACTGTTAAGACTTGTGGACTCCCAGAAGTCCCCGGGGGAATTCGAAGAGCCAACATCTCTACCTCTTACATTTGCCAAGGGTAAGACACTGCTCGAGTATGAAACTAGTGGAAGCACCACACGATCCAACAGGGGCTCTCCGAGAGAAGAAACGCCAAGCCGGGAAGGACAGAACGTTTGTTTTGCGCGAGACGCGGAAAAGGCCGAGAGCATTTCACAAGCAAGTAAGTTGTGGCAGTGCTGCCTTTTGCATTCCACCGTCATGCCAGAACTCCCATAAAATCCAGTAAACAAAGTATTCCTTGGGCAGGGGTCTGGACAGAGCCCGAGGGGCTCCCGTGGCCTCCCACATAAGACGAGGGGGAACAGAGACAGGACTAAAATGAGAAACCTCAGCTCGGGTTAAGCTTTGAATTTTATTTACTACTTTTCTCCTTCTGTCAATTTCGAAGGAGCTTATGCAGCTCTGTGGGAGTGTCAGCCATGGCATTCGTCTCCTCTTTGTTGTGCCCCCAAATCTCAACCGCAGAATTATTCAAGTAAAAACAACATTTCTAAGAAATGCTCAACTGCAACTGGATGTGTCTTTATTTTGGCAATGAAAATGAAAAAAGTTCAAAGTTCTGGAATAAGTCACCCGATGGCTTGAAAAGAAGAATGAGTGACTATTTAATAACTGTTTTAATCCAACCACAACACTCTGACAAGCCAAAACCAAGGAAATCACAAATTAAAGCAAGGTGGATTGACTCCTTTCACTGGAAAGATTGCTACTGCCAACTTTGCCCAAACCCTGTAATTTGAAAAACATATACGGGAATGTACAATAATAAATTTTAGAATAATTATGCATTTTTACTCTGGATCAGTGTTTTATTTATATATTTTATCCCGCTTTTATTATTTTTGCAAATAACTCAAGATGGTGGACATATCCAGCACAGCTTTCTTCTCTCGGTTCCTCTGGACTTCAGCCAATGCTGGCTGGGTATTCTGGGAGTTGGAGTCCACACATCTTAAAACGGCGAAGGCTGGCAAATATTTCTCTAGATGACGGTAAAACCAATGAAGCCAGGCAGAGCGGAGGTGGTCTGTTGCGTCTCCGGACGAGTTATGCACTTGCTATTTTCCAGGGCAGGCTATTCTTCAGCTATTCCTTAGGAAGACATTGCCGGCATGCTGGCAAGCAAAGATCAATGACAGTTCAGAAACATGGCTGAACTCCAACTCTAACTAGTCAACTCCTTCCTGCCGGTGTCATCCAAAGGCCTAACCCTAAGGTTAATTGTCCCTCTTGGTGTAGATCATGGAGAGAAGTCATGGAGAGAAGCCAACAGAAAAGTCCCCCCAGGCCTTTCAGTTCTGAAGTCATGCTACAGATTAAATGTGTGTCAGAAGCAACCCTCTCCTCTGCCGTTACAGAGCCTGCAAGCCAGAGCAGGTGAATGCAACTATTTCATCAGGCAGCAACCAGCATCTCAAGGTAGATTATCCCAAAGCTTGTCAGCCCTGCAAGGTAGCGCAGGCAAGAAACTATCGAAAGTAAAAGCTCTGCCTTTAAAAGGGGTTCCACAAAGTGAAACTTCACATAGCTTAGCAGCAAACAGCCACCAAAATGCTTGAAATGACGTCGGCAGGGCTCATAAAGTCTCCAGAGTCACCTGAACCGTGAGATGGGCGGCAAATAGATTTGATAAATAAAATGTAATAAAAGTGAAAATGTGCAGGTGGCAGCCAGGATTTGGGGGCGAAGGGGTAAATAGGGAAAGCAAGACTGATTGGTGAAGGGGGAGGCAGGAACATAGATCGCCGGTTTGGTCTAGTCCTTATGGCGCCAGAGGAGAAAACAGGAGGCCATGAGTTCAAGTCCTGCCTTGGCCATGAAAACCGGTTGGGTGACTTTGGGTCAGCCCCTCTCTCTCTCTTAGCCCAGTCCACCTCAGAGAGTAGCCGTTGTTGGGAGGAAAATAGGAGGAGGTAGTTGGATACGTTCGCCACCTTGAGCTACTTGGAAAAATAATAAAAGCTGGAAATAAATAAGAAGTACGCAAGTAAGTGAGCAATCCCGTTGCTCTAATATTTCATCCGCGTAATTTTTCTTTCTTTATCCTGGATTGAACTGACATCGGATAGCATGTGCTTTAAGCACTCCTAATTATTTAATCCAATCCTGTTTCCATTTCCACGAATGACAGGTGGAAGAGGCTGGAGGAATTCAGGCTGGATGGCCATCCCCTGGAGATGTACCAAGCAGGGGGGCTCCTTTGGCCCCTTCCAGGGCTAAAATTCTGCGTGGACTTCCCAGACGGCCAGCTACCCGGGTAAAGCCCCAACCCCTCTGCCCAGGTGGGTGCTTTAAGGGCTCACGCTCTTTGCTTCTCCGTCTTCTCACCTCAGCACATTTGACAAAAGATGGAATGATGGATCGCCCTGTTTACTGCCAAGCAAAAATATCATGTTAAGTATATTTCTTTGCTTCCTGCACTGTTCCTTATCCTCAACCGCTACCTCAAGCTACCATACATACCATGGATAGGCACTATAGATTCTAAAGCCTGTGTGTGTGTGTGTGTGTGCATGTGTATACACACACATATATCTCCCTATTTAAGGTTCAGAAGCCCCCTTAGAATCTCCTTCTGTATTCTATAGCTACTTGGTCTCAACATGCTCTAACAAAGACCTCCATTTTGTGGATGCAAAAGGATTATAAGAAAATATACATAGGTTGGTATATTTATCATCATGAATTGGATTTGCGGAGAAAGAAATACCAGCTGTAAGAAGCCCCCTTGCAGTGCTGGAGAAAGAGCTGGAAGAACAGAGCAGCTTGGAAGAGACTTTCCGAGGGGAGTCTCCGTCAACCCCCCCTCGGATGCTTCTGGGATTGCAATTCTTAAAATTCCCACAGCTTAGCTGTGACAGATTTTTATTTTCATCTAGATGGAGTCTGCTTGGGTAAGATAATTACAGGGATGCTTACAGTGGATATGCAGGAACAGTAAAGGACCGAGACCAAAATTATATATTATAGCTTGCAATTATATATTATAGCTTCTCAATTACGATGAAGTCTCAGGCACTTAGTACAGGCACTTAGTAACACAAAACGGGAGGGCTTCTAAGCTTTTCCAACTCAGCCTCTTTTTCCAAAAAGAACTTTACTCTCATGTAAAATCATAGCCAGATGGTACAGTACAGGTAGTTCTCGACTTACGACCACAATTCAGCCCAAAATGTCTGTTGTTGTGAGACGTTTGTTAAGTGAGCTTTGCCCCATTTTATGACCTTTCTTACCACAGTTGTTAAGTGAATCACTGCAGTTCATAAGTTAGTGACCCGGTTGTTAAGTGAATCTGGCTTCCCCATGGATTTTGCTTGTCAGGAGGTCGCAAAAGGGGATCACATGATCTTGAGACACAGCAGCGGTCATAAGTAGGAACCAGTTTCCAAGCATCCGAATTTTGATCGCGTAACCATGGGGATGCTACGAAGGTCGTAAGTGTGAAAAACGGTCATAAGCCACTTTTTTCAGGGCCGTTGTAATACTTTGAATAATCACTAAACGAACTGCTGTAAGTCGAGGTCTACCTGCACTTCCCAGGTAGGTCAGTTATAAATTCAAATAGTCGCTAAATGACCGGTCATAAGTTGTAGACTACCTGTACACAGATTTTTCTTTCTTCTGCTTCATCCTCTGCCGCCCCCCCTGCCCCCCCATTTAAATAACCTCTTGGCTGGCAGAAGGTTCTGGGGACTGTGAAGAAGGCACGTGCTCCCATGTCATTTTGGTGGCCTTCGCGTAGATTTTATGCACTTACGGACTATTTATTTTTCCCCATGGACCAAAACTGCTGTAAGTGCCTCATTCACACCGGTGCATTAGAAACAAGCATAATGAAGTCAAAAGCTACTGATGGAGAAAGAGGCTGCCGTGGAAAGCTCAAGGGCTTGCTTTTTCTCCACCGAGGATGTTTTCATCCAAGGATGGTGTTTCTCAACCACGGCAACTTTAAGATAGGTGGGCTGCAGCTCCCAGAATTCCCCAGACAGCCAAGTCCACCTATCTTAAAATTGCCAAGATTGAGAAACTCTCTCCCAGACTCTTGGAATGGCTAAACGGCCAGAAACACCCTGGACCTCTGCAGAGAGAGGAATGGTTTGGCACGAGAAACTGGAACTATCTCTGGGGATGAACTTAATGCAGGTGGCCTTCTTGGACAAGGGGAGGATGCAAATCCCTCGAGAAGATAAACGGATTGGACTTGATGGATTTCTCTCAGAAAAGAGTTTTAAAGAGAAATGTAGTTTTTCTCTTGCGAATTTGCCTAGCCCTAGGGGAAAAGAAATAGACAGGACATAGATTCCAAATATACGAGCCAAGCGTCCCGTTGATGTTAAGCATCCAGGGAGAAGATAGGATGGGAAACCCCTGGATATTTATTATTGTTATTCTTATGTTGTCTTTTTTAACATCTTTCAGAGCAAAACCCTTAAAAACAGACCATTTTTAAATATAAAAATCAAACTACAAAATGCCTGAGTGATCAAGAAAGAACAAGAAAGACAATTGCAACACTTTATTTAAATGTTTAATATAGCACAGTGTTTCTCAACTGTAGCCATTTAAAGATACGTGGACTTCAATTCCCAGAACGCCCCAGTCACAATATTGCTTGCTGAGGTATTTTGGGAGTTACATCTTAAAATGGTTAAGGTTGGGAAACACTGATATGGTGTAACTAGCCAACTACAAGCTAGAAAACAGGAATTAGCAAAGAAAAATTGGAAACTTTGTTATGGGGGAGCTAATTCAAAAGACTTGGGGGCACTGGTGAGAAGGCTCTGGCGGGTCAGACAGAATCTTAGAAACTGATCCCAAATGTGAATTTTCAAAAGGCGCCTGGATTTTCTCTGTTTTTCTCTGAAGACGTTTCGCTTCTCATCTAAGCAACTTTTTCAGTTCAAAACCAAAGAAGCTTTTGGGATGAGAAGCGAAACGTCTTCAAGGAAAAGCAAAGTCCAGCTGCCTTTTGAAAAAGCACCTTTCGACAACCATGACTGGATGAAGGGGAATCTCCACGCAGACACAAAAAATGATCTTCGACCGTAAGCAGGCTTGGATTATAAAGGCAAATCTGCAGTTACACGGCACTCTCTTAATGCCTTCAGCACGAATACCTGCACTTCACAACCTGGAAACAAGTAAGGAGCCAACATAAGATGCCTGAGAAGACGTTACACGATGGAAACCTCCAGCTCCTACAAGTGCTTGAGCTGCAGATGTCATTTCCAAGCCTGCAGCAACATCAGCCTCAATAAAGCACGTATGGTAATCAGATCCTGTTTAATGGCAGCAAAATCAGCTTTCTTTAGATCACGGTTGGTAAACAAGCCAAGTGTTAAATGATACACCCAACCCCTGACACAATTGCGGTTTAGCTAAATGCCACATGCATGACAACATCTCTAACACCATCCCTCAGTCTTAAGGGCATGGTTATGCAACACATTCCCTCCAGGTGTTTTTGAACACAACTTCCAGCAGCTGTAGTGCTGGGAGATCCACAACAGAGGCATTCGGGGAGAATGCAAATCACTCAGTTGTGCATTTCCAATCTGATGAAGAGATTATTCTCACCCACAATGCACAGTTCTCATCTGGATGGAGTTTCAACTGCATTCCTTCATTCAAGCCAAAACTATCCCATGACACTTGAGTTTCATGATGGGAGGAAGCTAAAAGATGAAATATACAAAATGTCAAGAGATCTTCCCCAATAGAAAGCAATGAGAATTCCAGATGATCTTTGCTGGAATGAAATGCTGTACAAGCATCAATCCTGCAGCACAAATTACTTCAGGAGAGAAGGAATTGCTTGCAAGAGCTGCAGGGGGAAAGGACCTCCTCACTTGCAGAAGGCTGCCTTCCTTTCTGGTCTTGACAATCAATTCTTTTCTCTCTCAGGAACCGAGAGGGAGGGAGAAATCTCCATGTTTGCTGGCTGGAAAGGACCTGCACTACAACACACCTTTCTGCTACTTTAAGGATACAGCACTTTACAAGAGCATCTAACGCAAGTTCCTGACTCAATAAAAATGAATTGGAGTCAAAGGGGGCCGAAACATCTTCTCAAGGCTTCAACATATAACCAAGTGCCCAGAGTTACTGAGAGTTAGGTGGCACATACATTTAATATATTACGATTACTATTTCTAGACATTTTAATCTCTCCATATTGTTAAATAGTCCTCAACTTACAGCAGTTCATTTAGTGACTGTTCGGTTATAACAGCACTGAAAAAAGCGACTTATGACCATTTTTCACTTATGGCCTTTGTAGCATCCCCATGATCATGTGATCAAAACTCAGACTAACTTATCAACTGCAGTGATTCACTCAACAACCATGGCAAGAAAAGTCGCAAAATGGAGCCAAACTCACTTAATAAATGTCTCACTTAACAGAAATTTTGGTCTCAATTGTTGTAAATCAAGGACTAACTGTATTGTTTCTCATTTCACCTTTTTGTGCACTTCTATGCAGAAAATGACATGGAATTACATTAAAATATGGGAACAGTATGATCCTACTCACTTTAATTAACTACACTCATGGAAGGTACTTTGTGCCACCCGGTCTCCAACCGGCTACATGTTGTAACTCAGCACACACGACTCATCTGTGCCCCTCATGATGCATGCACACATTTAATGCCATTTCCACCCCAGGATATGTTTTCTGTAACAAACATGCCAAGGAGAAAAATAACTAAAGCAGCGAAGCAGAAGGGACGAAAGAGGCAAAGGAAAAAGTCTCTCTCTCTCTCTCTCTCTCAGCCCAACCCAGAATTGTTGTGGGGAAAAGAGGAGGAGGAGGAAGTGTATTAGGTATGATCGCTGCCTTGCACTACTTACAAACTAAAAAAGCAGAATAAAAATAAAACCCTATCAGGGAATGGAGGGAGAACCCTTTTTTTTTGCATTGCGTGCAAACCTAGAATGCCCTCTCCCCTTATTTTGTTAGGCTTTTTTTAAACTGTTTTGACTGCATGCTCATTATGTCAGAATGGAATCACCGACGAGGCCCGGTGCATTCAAGGAGACCCGCTCCACCTCTATGCAACAGGACAAGAGACGAGCACGCGGCCTGTCCTAAATATGCTGTCAGAAAAAGCGGTGAATGGACTCCGTGAGGAGAGCGAGAGGCTCCCGCCAGAGGCGGCTCCAAGCCGGAGGGAAGCGGTCGAGTCCCCGTCTGGAAAAAGGGGCAGCGAAGGGAAATCCTGCCCGGAAATCTGGGATCCAGGAAGGTCCGGATGGCGGGAGCAGCCCGGGGCGAGGGAGCTTCGGGTTCCCCTGAGCTGCTTCTCCCGCCTGGGCAGGGGCTGTGGATGATGGGCTTTGTCTTTCCAATTCCAGGCACCAGCGGGGGGGGGGGGGCGATTTGTTGTTATCT
>JANHFL010008091.1:0-19144 GCA_032468155.1 Oxyrhabdium leporinum
AAATGGATACGAGGCCGCTGGGAGCCATCCGTGCGGCGCCGGTGCCCCCTTTTGACTGCCCCTCGCTCGGCTCTTTACGCGCCCGCAGGAGGAAACCCCGTCCTGCCACCCCCCCCCCTTTTTTTTGCCTCCCTGAGGACCGGGAGGCGGTACTCGATGCGACCCTTCGATGTGAAGGGGAAAACATGCTGTCCCGTGTGCCTGTTAGGAACAGAAAACTCAGAGAGGGGGTGTAAATAGGGCGAAAGCTGCCGGCCGTACTTATTTGAATGGAAAAGAGCAGAGGGATTTCGCTACTCCTGCGTTGAGTAGCTTGACTTGATCTCGCCTTCCTGACGGCGGGAGAATATTAACGATGGCCAGCAGCGGGGTTTTTTTTTCATGATGCTCTTCTGTAAGTCCGAGCTGAGGACGAAACAGTCACAAGTGGCCGCGGCAACCCCATCATAAGTCTAAATGGCTGTACTGAGAACCGTATGACAGTCTTGTTCTAAAGAACTTGCTTTCCAGCCAGCAGGATTGACTTTAGCTACCTGAGGCCAAAGTCCGTATTCCTTGCTTGCATTTACTTTTTTAAAAAATTTATTTGGTTTGTCTACAAATACATCCATCCATCAATCAATCCATCTCCCCCCTCTTTCTTTTTCTTTCTTTATCTCTCTCTATCTCTGTCTCTCTTGCTCTCTCTTTCTCTGTCTCTTGCTTTCTCACTTTTCACTTTGCCTCTTGCTCTCACTCTCTCTCTCCATATAATTTTATTTCTGATAGAATGTCCTGTGTTTCATTCGGGAAAGAATAGCATCATGTATTTATTTCCTTTTTTCCTCCATGAATAATATTTTTAATTAAAATATTTGATCTTTGGCAAACTAAGGAGATTTATAGCTGATCTGGCTTTTGGAGTTAGCTGTAGCTGTCAAAAAACCTGTGGGTTTCTTTCCCCCTAAGACAGATGATTTATTCTTTTGCATTATTTATTCATGACTTTTATTGGATGAGTGCATCTTGATTCAGAGTTCCTGTTGACCTCTCTTAGATGCATAATGAACTTCAGAAGAATTTTGCCTTGTTACTAAACATCAGCATTTTGGAATATATAAGTGCTTGTTTTACAGTTCTTACCACAGGAGGCAAATTAGGATTTAAAACAGCATAACTAAAATGGATGCAATCACCAGTAGTTGGGCTTGACTTGAGGGTATCTTGTTTCTTGGGGAACAAGGAAAACCTTTTTATATAGTCTTTTATTCAGTTTTTATAGAAAGTGTTTTTAATGAGGTTGCCTTTTCCTGAAGATAGCACTTATTCTAAAAAGTGAAGGGATTTAAAACTGGGATTAAGTCTGAGATGTAATATTGGGGGAAGTAAGAATTTTTAGATAGAAAAATCATTAGGTGCTTGTTCCAATTCTTTGTATTTCACAACCTTACAAATAGTATATTCCAGCACCTTACATGCATTTACTGTACATGAGCATAGATAGGCATCTGGTTGAATAGTGCCTTTTATGTATAACATCAACTTGGATCTACCGGAGACCAGTTGAAAAAATATATATCTAATTTTGGTGAAAAGCTTGGAGGAGAATAATGCTGAGACTTTATTAGTTTGACTTTGCTGAATATACCCCTTTACTCCAGACATTCCTTTATTTTGAAGAACACAATACAAATTGGTGTAAGGAAAGGGCATAGCAGACAAAACTAGACTTATTGCTGATTACTGATGTTAAAAATAAATGTGGAATTGTTTCTGGTAATTAAGATGTTTAAACCCCATTCATTATGTTTTTCCAATAAGAACTGCAATCTGGACATAGTACTTGATGGAGCATGAAAGTCTGGTAGCCTTTTGTTTTGTACAGAAACCACATATGTTCTTGTGATAGACTAAAATTAGGTCATTCTTTTTAAATCCAATTTAAACAGAACAATTTCCTTGGCTGTGTTATGGTAAGGCTACATTCATCCATTAATGATTTTCAGAGCTGCCTGCATAGGTTTTTGTGAGACAGGAACCCTTTATAATAAACAGATCTTTTGAAAAATATTTTTAGAGAAATTACTTCTTTGCAGTATTCCTTTATATTTATTCTGTTTATCACAATTATTTCCTGCCGCAATCAAATCAAGCTGTCAGCCATAATACAATTTACTTCTTGGTTTTCAAGGTAAGTCTTAAGCATTATTATCCAGTGGAAGTTGTTGGAAACATCCTATCTCTTATAACTTATTCTTGACTTTATTGTATTAATAATAATCTCACCAGATGCAGAGATGGTTTCTGGCAGTGTTATTGTTTTTGCGGTGCTTGGGAAAAGCAAGTAGACTCTACATAACTCTGTTAGGGATAGACTTTTGGTATATGAAGATCTATGTTTGAGGTTGACAGTGGCTTAGACACTGAAATCTTTTTGTCTTTGATATCCAAAATGTTTTTGGAGATAACAGAAATGCTGCCTCATATATCCCATAAGAGACTCAGTTTAATGGAGTGCATAAAGGCATTATGATATAAAGTAAAAACAACAATGCATTTGTATTGTAATCACTAGCCCTTTGTGGGTACTTTCAATAATTATATATGTGTGTATGTATGGTATGTATGTATAATGTGATCACTAGGCAAGATTTGTGTATGTTGCTGGTTTGTTTTCAAGGTATTTGAAAGATAATGTTATATATGTGTAAGTTAGAAAATGCCTTAAATGGATTTTTAACTTAAAAGATTAATTACAGATATTTAAAATAAAATCAATCTCATGTGTATATATATATATATATATATATATATGAATGATAGTGGCTGGATTAAATTGGGTTGAATTGGAATAGCAAATAAAATCTTCATTTAAATTAAGGATTTTATGAGTATTTCCAGTACTACAGCAACTTTTCAGCACTGTTGCTGAACATTTTCAGGCGTAGTACTAAATAAAGGAGACTTTCTTTCTTCAAGATCAGCAGGCAAAGAAAGATGTCATACATCACCAGAATGGAAAAACTCCTTGGGAGACATCCATTAAACAATTTTCAACAGGATGTTTAGAAATATGGTAGAAACCTTGCTTTATGAAAGACATACTTGTACCTTTGGGATTGTGGAATTGTAGCTTGTTGAAGAATGTGTAACAAAAGGCTGGGAGGAGGAAAGGGTATACAATAACTAGGGTAAAAACAACAGCATGATTCGCATACAGAAAATCTTGGCTCTAAGTCTAGACTCTAGGTACAGCTAGACAATATGAAACCCTGAATAGCTGTTACGAAGGCATATGTTACGTAATACAGATAGTCTTTGATTTACAACCATTTATTTAGTGAGTGTTCAAAGTTACAGCAGCAATGAAAAACTGGTCCTCGCATTTACAACCATGGGCACTTGGCAACAGGCATGAATTTACAACAGTTGCAGCATCCAGGGGTAACATGATCATCATTAGCGATCTTCCCAGCCAGCCTTTGGCAAGTATAGTCAATGGATGAAACCGGATTAGCAAAAAAGGTCATAAAATCTGGTGGTTTTAATTGTGGTCCTAAGTCAAGTATTTATCTGTATTGGGCCAGATGACCAATAAAGCAGCTTCCTGTGATTTTTACTTTACTGCTTATATTGCATGAATCATTGCAAATGTCCATGGTGAAGTTTTGGGAAATTTTGGGGGCGAAGACTATAACAGTACTTGGATAACTCGGTGTAAAAGCTTGCATTTTCAGTATGGCTACTGCAGAATTAAGAGAGTAGTTAGAATAAACCATTCTTAATGTGAGATCAAAAGTTACATCACATAATATCACAAGCTTCAAGAGGAAGAATCTGCAGCTATTCCACTACAGTATGTAAATAATCCAAATCATCAAGATTTGGAATTGCTAATATAAAGTGATCCAAGTATATTTTCTTGCAATTAGGATTCCAGCATAATGTGAAACCATTTTTTTCACTCTGATTTATTTTCAGTCGATTGCAATTTTTTTTTCTTTTGTTCGGTCACATACAATTCTCAGAGAGTGCCTGGACAAGTCTCTGCAGTTTCGTTGGCAAGGTTTTTCAGAAGTAGTTTGCCTCCTTCCTCGAGCTGAGAGAAAGTGACTAGTCCATGGTCATCCAGTTGATTTCATGCCGAAGGTGGGAGTAAAACTCATGGTTTCTAGCCTGATTTGTTAGCCACTACACCAAACTGGCTTTCCATTGAAATTAATTCAAGGATGGCTGTGTTGATTTGATGATTTGATGAATTTTTAGATAACTTTACCCATAAAGTATGACTTTACAGCAGCTAGATTCAAACCGGAAGATAAGCCAAAGCCAAGCAAACCACATTATAGCTTTATGCAATCTCTGAATATAGTGATACATTGGCTGTGTTTGCACGAAATAATTACCAGTTTTTCTTCTCTCCAGTTTAATGGTCTGCTGGTCACTAAGTTCTGATGATCCACTGGAGGGGGGAGGGAGCAGTTGTTTTCTCTGTCTTAACAACTGCTGCAAAGGATGCTTTCGATGTTATCACTTTCTAGTGTCCTCCTCCCAGGCTTTTTTAATGGTTCATTGCACAGTCAACCAGATATTCAGACATCATTTGGCATTTTTATCCACTGATTGAGTCCTTCCCAAGTGCCTGGGATAGCTTGATGGTGATGCTTGATGGTGTTAGCTATATCATCACAGGATGTAAGCTGTTCTGGGTAAGGCTCCATTTTGCAATTGACTGATAGTGAATTTGTCAATGCTGATGATCTACAATAGTGCTCCAGTTGTTTTGGCATTGCATCCAAGGCACTTATTACTGTTGGTACTACCTTTGCTTTATTTTGCCAGAGTCATTCTGTTTTTATGTACAGGTCTTTGTATTTTGTTATCTTCTTCAGTTCTTTTTCTTCTTTTCTGCTGTTTCCAGGTACTGCCACGTCTACTATCCAGACTTTTTTTTGGGTCTTTCTTATCGACAGTTGTTAAGTTTACTATTGTAGTGGCCTGATTGGAGTTTATGCCACTTGAAGTAGCCTGGAGCCCAATATGCCTCCCAATTATTTCTGCCCCTTTCCCACCCCTCTCCTGTGTGGCCTTTGGGAATGGAAATAAAATACAGATAGTAATCTCTAGCGAAGCCTTATTTTAGCATTCTTAAGATTTCATTGCTTTCTGGGAAGGGGATAGTTCCATCATAGCAGTGGATTGCATTCTCTCCAAACAGCTCTAGTGTGGTTTTAGGTCAAACTACTAACCCTCTTTGAGTTAGGTTTCTGGGTCACTGTATCATGATATGGTGGCTTTATCCATGAACCAGTAAAGCATGTTATAATAAGTAACTTTTTTTTGCTTTTCTGGTTCACTTAGCAAAAACGAATCAGGCCTTTATTATTTTGATTGAGTGCTCTTGAGCCCTCTGGTTTGTACCTTGACTTGCTACGGCCATTTACTGGGGCTTAGTTTTGAAATGATACTTACTTTGAATATCCAAATGCTATTCCGCACATCAGTAAATCCAAATTTACCTTTTTTTTTTAAAAAAAAAGAGCAAAAAAAAGCAAAATCAATTCCAGTTCTCAGATTATCTAGAGGGTAGATATATTCATCACATTTACTTTCAGATATGTGAATCAACCATTCATAGGTGTGCTTATCAAATATGCAGTGGCATAGGGATATTTTATTTATTTGTTCATTTGTGTGTGTGTGTGTGTGTGTGTGTGTGTGAGTGAATGAATGTATGTATATATATATGTATGTGTGTTCTTTCTTTCTTTCTTTCTTTCTTTCTTTCTTTCTTTCTTTCTTTCTTTCTTTCTTTCTTTCTTTCTTTCTTTCTTATTGGACAAGCTGCTTTATTCTATGTCTGTTTCGCCTGTAATCCGAAACCACAATGGTGGGGTTCACGCATCACACTGACCCAAATCCAGACAAACCATTTTGTGTATTTTGTATTAGCACGGATTCTAACAAGCGTCTTTTAAGTTCAAAAACTTCAGAATCTAATGCAGAGAACGGAGAAGATATTAAGACTAAATTTTACCTCACAGGCCAATGTATGTAAGGTTAAGAAGGTGGGTATTATACTGTTTTCTTGGCAGCAATATGGAAGTTGCGGCCTTCTGGGATTTTAAAAAAAAAATCCTAGCGTTTTTTGGTGGGCTCCAACCTAAGTAGTATTGATTCTGATTTACCTTTTAAAGATTACTTAATGAGGTGCTGCCACCTGCTGTGATAGTACTGATAATATGTTGTATAAAATTTAATAATGGCAAGTTTATAATTAGGGAATTTTAAACCCTACAAAGATGCTTAGAATATTCCACAGAGGATCAATCAACCTTACAAAGGTGCTTAGAGAATTTGGATTTTTTTTCCATCTCATTTTAATAAGCAAGAATATAATTAAACAGACGTCTCTTAGCAAAATTTCATGAAAATGCCCTTAACATAAGAATGAATGTTGCAGAGATTATGTTTCAAGTGATTAGTGTGGCATCTACCTTACCAGATGTTGTCAAAAGGAAGCATCATAAACAGTTTCATGTATTCCCAAAGTACTGGTGAAGCTTGATTTTGATGTGCAGTACTGGGAGTTATAAATATTTCCCAAACTTGAATCACAAGTTTGTAATTCAATGAGAAAATTTCACTTTTTGCATGTTGGTTCTTTGGTAGCCATGTATATAGTAAATTTATCATGTTTTCTAGTAAATATGTTCACAATGTCACTCAGGAAAAGTTGGGCTTCTATCATGTTGGCAGACTAGTACATTTGCACATTGGTACTTTCGCGCTATGCCATCACCAAATGGTGTTTCCATTCAGTAGGAAAATCTGCATATAGGGAGAAGAAAAGCAAGGCCAAGAGTGGAAGTTGCTGAAAGATGAATTGATAGAAAATATAACAGAGTAAATATCTGCATTTGTGTAACAGTAGAATCAGAATTCTGCTTGATAGACTTGAAGCTGAATTGTTAAAATCATATACTTGGCCTTTTAGAATTCCTGTTGACTTCTTGTAATCTCTACAGATTTTGCATAAAGGGTATAAGCATGAGCAATCATTCTTCTTAACACAAGGGAGATACTAGGCAATAGGAAATCTTGATTCATTGATGTAAAATAAGTACTTTATATTCCCTGGAGTTCTAATAATGAAGAACATGCATTACCTTAATTAGAAGTACTGATTCTTTTTTTAAAATAAAATAAATGCTTATATTTACTTAACCTCAGAAAGCTTACCATATTAGCAAATACATTTGTTACCTTGTTTAGCTCTAGTCTCCAAATGACATATGATATAGTACTTGTTATAAACTATCCCCTTTTTTAAGTCACTGGTAGAGAGGCTATAGATCTTTTGTTCATTTTCATGGGAACCATAAATACCACTGACCAGTCAAACAGAAAAAAGTTGGGGTGGAGGGATATATTCTTAGAATTAAGTACCTGAATTACTGTACTGCATAGATTAAGTCAATTATTTTTTATACAGCCTAACTGTTCTTGAATCAAGCTAGTAACAGCTTGGTGTTGTGAGGTATATATTCCTCAAATATTAAGCAGTTAATATTTCATATTGGGCATATAGACATGCAATTATAGTCTCCTTATGTTTATTGGGCATTAGCCATATTTAATATCCCTAAAAAGTGTTCTAGGAAAATGTTGATGGCAGAGAAAGTACCTTAAATTGCTTTGTGTCCCAACCTTTGTGTTTTTGTGACAGTACTTTGTATATAGTCTTAGCTACCTGAACTGAGATAGTGATGATCATATTTTATTCACTGTTTAATCATTTAATTAATCATTAGGCCCTTATTCTATTCATTGATTTATCTCCCATACCATGAATTCCCTTCAATGTATTTTGGTATATTTTGCAACATACAGACACAATCCAATAATGTTGTTGGAACCAATTTAATTAATTTAGGATCACCAGATCTTGTGTGAAAAATTGGAAAACCACTAGATGGCAGCAATTTTTCTCTTCCTTGCCATTCAGTGGTCACCCTGATTTTCACAACCCTATTCTGATAATCCTAAATTTAATTAATTCTAATACACGTGAAAAAGACCAGTGTTAATATATTAAAGAAAGTTAGCATATGGAATCAGAAGTTGTCATTACTTAAAAATACCTCTTTCCATTGTATAACCATCTGCAGTTTATCTGCTGAATTTGACATCAGTGTTCCTTTTGAAAAGGATTAGTATATTAGAAAAGATTTTATTTACACACTACTAATTCACACATATCCTTTTTTTTTTTTAAATGAAGTGTTAACAATATGAACAATTTGACAATGTAACTAGATAACTAGAGTGTTATTGGGTTTCCTTTCCTTGGGTAAGTTAAAGAGGCTTCATGATCATATTTGATGATACATTAATTGGGGTTCCCACACTGAGCAATGGATTGAACAAGAACTTAAATAGCCTCTAACAGCTTTGATTCTACAGGTATACGATAATAAATTGGAGAAGGGCAAACAAAAGAATTTGGAGTTCAGAAGGGACAGAGGCATTGTTAACAGGTTATTTGTCAGTCTGCACAAAGGGGATTCAGCCTAGACTTGTGACATTGTACTAAGGTTCAGGTTGACTGTTCAGAGATACTCCAGGATTCATCACTTACTGGAGTTACTCTTATTAATACCAACCCTTTCTGAAAATGATGACGGTAGTTACCTAATGTTGGAAGAACGAGTGGTTTCAACTCCTCCAGATTACAATTAACATTTACAGACACAACAAGCAGAAAGTAATCTATTTGCAGAAATTCTAGATACTCCCAAGACAAGTCAACTTCTCCCTAGAAAAGGTCTAGCTGATATGTAAAATGTTATATGATTTATTGTCTGAAAAACATCAAAATTTCTCTCTAAGAAATTAGAATTATCTGAATCTACTCACAGGTATCTAAATTAGGCCAAATATGTCAGTCAGAAGAAAGTTCAGAATTACTATCTGTATAGCAGAGTGCATCCAGGAATCTGTAATGGCTTGCTTGACTGGCAAAAATTCAACAAGTTAAGATTTTTCTTTTTCACTTCATCTCTATAAAGGGAAAAAGTAGCTTAATGTTGAATTTGTAATTGCCATTCATCTTTTGAAAGCAGACAAATAACAGGATTTTTTTCCTGATCTTGGGAACTTATGGAAGTTCTGTTCATGAAACCTGAAACACAAACATTCCAATATTTACCACATCTTGTTCATTATAAATTCCTTACGTAGAGTCCAAGAATGTACAGGTAGTCCTCAACTTGCAACAGTTTATTTAGTGACCTTTTGAAATTACACCAGCACTGAAAAAAGAGATGATCGCTTTTCACAGCTACGACCATTGCAGCATCCCCATGGTCACATGATCAAAATTCAAACGCTTAGCAACGGATTCATATTTAGGATGGTTGCAGTGTCCTGGGGTCATGTGATCACCTTTTGTAACCTGACAAGCAAAGTCAGTGGAGCAGCCAGATTTACTTAACAACCGTGGTACTAACTTAACAACTGCAGTGAATCACTTAACAACTGTGGCATGAAAGGTCGTAAAATGGGGCAAAACTCACTTAACAAATACCTTGCTTAGCAACAGAAATTGTGGGCTCAGTTGTGGTAGTAAGTTGAGGACTACCTATATCCCGTTGTCTCTTTCAAACTGCTTATACCGGTATAAGCAAGCGTAACTACTGTCGGGTATGATCAATCCAGTGGTGGCCTAATCTCGATGAGATTTGAAAATATGAATTCTTCTCTCCCGTAATGTAGCATGAGAACACAAATAGTTTATTTTCTGATTTACAGTTGAATAGTATGACATTATAGGAAAACAATGAAACAATTAAATGTGCAGATTTAAAAATAAGGTAATCCTCATTCACTGACTGCCTTGCTTAGTAATTGTTCATAGTTACAAGAGTGTTAAAAAAGTGACTATGCAAACAATCCATGCATTTGCGATTTGCAGGTCAGTAAAGCAAAAGGAAAACTGAAGATCATAAGCACCTTTGTGACTACTCAGTGACTGCTTTGCTTATCAATCAAGTTACAGTCCCAGTTGTGGTCACTAAACAAGGGCTGCGTGTAAAATCAGTGTAAGGGTTTTCAAGCTGCAATATTGTCTTCCAAGTAAGCGGAAAAACAAGAACAAAAATGAACAGTCGAATCAAATTGCAAAAGATTTGCTCACAGTCAAAGGGAGACACAGAAGCATAGTCAATAAATTAATTCTGAAGTCAAAAGCAAGAAAGCAGTTGGAACTAGGCAATAAAGCACTGGTATAGTTAGGAGGCCTGCAGGACAGCATGCCCCATAAATTTCCTTCCAGCCATTAATTGCTCCCAGAGAACATTATACTAAAGCTGTAGCTCTAGCTATTATTCTCTAATGTAACTTGTCCTCTTTAAGCCTAATGTGGCTGCAAACCTGCTGAGTGCCTTTTGCTATTCTTGGGTGCAGCACATTTTATGCTCTCCCATATTCAGCATTTCCCTGCCTTTTGATACTCCGTTAGACTTCACTACTGGTGTGGCAGACTGGGCAGTTGTATTATTGAGTGTGTTTCAGAATCCTTGGCAGAGACTAGTGTGGACTGATTCTGGCCCAACTAACACAGAGGACTTGATGAGATTATCTCATCTATCTACTTTAGAAGCTCCCTCAGCTGTGGCTGAAGAGTATTGTTAAAAAAAAAATCTTTTAACATCTGACCAGAATCTGCCTTTCTAAAACTGAAATCTATTGTTCCATCTCCTACACTTTAGAATGAGAGAGAACGGATATATGGGGATTTACTATCATTTCCCTTTTGGTCTTTTCTTCTAATGCCCAGTTTTCTTTCCATAATCTTTTTCCCCTGGTATTGTTTCTACAGTTCCATACTACCTTTATTTTATTTTTTATTTATTTATTTTCACATTTATATACCGCCCCATTCCGAAGACTCGGGGCGGTTTATGTACCCTTCTGGTAACGTTTCTCTCTCTGACTCCTATAGGTGGGGTTTTTTTTTGTCAGAGCTGCTTTAAACCTTTTCTATACTGTAATCACATTAGCTTTTGCTGGTCTCTATTTTTCCTCTTTTGAATTATTTGTAATTTTGCTTTCAGTGTTTCTCTTTTTTTGGAAACCTGATTTTTAATTTTAGGTTCTCTTGTCATAAAATTTTACTTATTGCTGCTTCCAGTTTATTACTGTCCAGTCTAAAAAAACAACTAAGATGTACCATTTTCAGCTTTATTTTCTACTAAAATCAAGAAGTTCGGTATCACATATCCATTTTACATTATCATTTCTTCCAATATTTTCATTTTTAGAAATTTCTTCTGAAATCAAGTGTGATCATGTTGGAGATTTTGAACAAGTCAGTACATGTATCTTGAAGGTTATAATATTTTAATCAGTGTTCTTAACTGCTGTAGTTAACTTTTAGGTTTTAGGCAAGATTCTAGGTGCTACTAAATATTTTAATTCAGTGTGGTGTCTCTCCTTAATTCTTTGGCTAGCTATTCATTTGTTCTGTGGATTTCTAATGCTTGTTTTGTCTCATAAAAAGCATTCCAACTGTCTCATTTGGACTGGAAGCTTCTAATATTTTCATATATACAGAGTCTCCTTGGATTTCGTGGGAAATGTCCTTGTGGCTTTCTTGATGCTCATTTCCTAGAAGTACGTATTTTTCTTTGAATAGTTACCAAAAAAAAAGTCATTCTTCTTCTCTAAGATTCCTTGCATTCTGTCATCTTTTTCCTCCCCCCAAATCAATTTAAAATCTGCTATGCCACTCCTCTCACATTATGTGCCCACAGTTTGGTACACCTTGTTTCAGGTGCCACCCATTCCTTTGTAAAGACCTGACTTATCACAGAAGATACCCAATGCCTCATGAATCTAAACCTTTCCTGGCTTCATTATGTCAACCATGCACTGAGACTACTCAGCCTTGCTTGTCTAATTGGCCTTGTGCGTTGAACAGTCACGACTTATCTGGTAAAAACATTCCTATTAAATAGCAAACCATCTTGAGGTATGAATCATATCTTTTGAATTAAGTCTGTTTTCTAGGTGATTGAAGTCATACAGGTTGATTAGAACTCAGTTAACTAAATATATAACCTAGCCTGCTTCAAATAGTTTTCCCCATCTCCTGCATGAATACACACACATGCACACACACCATGTTTAACGACAAAGATACCTGTTTACAAAGCATCTGTCTTCCCAAATCAGATAATCAGACCCATGCTAAGCAGGGACCAAAGGAAATGTGAGGTAATCTATCATATTATCCTTAGCCATGACAACTTAACGTTGATGAGAAAAGGTAGCTTGTTGGAGATACGATTTTTAATGAGAGAAATTTTTCCTATGATGATTCCAAGTTTTTTTAGGTAGGGCAATCTGTTGTGGCCTTTCTTTGTAGGAAACAATATTCAGATCAAAGATCCACCAAATACTACATAAGTTCTCATCACAAAGTCTCTTAAGTCAGGCTCAGCCCCTGGTGACTTCATGGATATACTTTTCTTGGCAACATGACAGATTTCTTTGGGAATGTTTTTTCAAGTTCCTTGTCTAGCCAATTGCCCTAATGTTATCACATCCAGGTATTAACCAGGTCTGGTGGCTTTTCAATTTACTTCTAATAATGGTCATCCAAATAATTCTGGAAGTCTACATGTAGACTAAGTTGTTGTTTTTTAAAGAGGATATATGAAGGTATGATATAAAACTAATCTAGTATTGACTATAATTTCAGGTCAGTGTGTAAACTATTACTTGCAGTTGACTCAACTTTGGTTAGAAATTCAGTTCAGATGATTTCTTTGAAAACAATAAAGCTGGTTGGATCTGATGGTATCTATTTTATTCTGATAAATCAGTTTTTGAAGCACTTTATTGTCATTTATATTAAAAGGGTAAATGGGAGGACATAGTAAATACCTTCCTGTTTTCAGCTGATTCATACATACTGTATCTTAACAACTTTAATGATTACAGATCCTTAAATGGATTTGGCACAATCTGCTCCTTAATTCCTCAACCCACCCCAATTGTTGCTATGTTAATGAAGAATCGTGAAGAAAAGTATTACTAGTGGATTTATTGCAAAACCATTTTTCTATAAAATGTTTTTCTTTATATAGATGTAGTATTAGCAAAATCCTATAATGCAAAATCCATCATAGTTCATCACTTCAAGGTAGTATATTCTATTATTACTAATTGTATGAGTCATGTTTAAAAAATCTAATTTTGTGACTTCTTGTCACTTGTGAGCCTTGGAAATGCTAGTTGTTTCTCTGTAGAATTAAAGGCCTTTTAATATTTTTTTAAAATTCATATTTATTTGGAACTGCATGAAGGACAGTGTGTGAAATGCATGAAGATGACGTGTTTAAACAGGGACTGTTGGTTCGGCAGAGGAAATCACTGTTGTAAAAAAATAGGCAAGTGCACACTGGTTGCTTTAAGTCTGTGGCTACTGCATAAGGAGAAGGAAAGGCAGGTCTTTGGGCCACATATAACTTAAGTTTAATATAATTTTCCCTTTGGTCTAACTTCAGAAACTTAGTATATAGTACATATAACACATTCAGTAGTTTCTGTCTTGGTGTGCATCCTGAGGAAGACAACGTAGAAAGGAACGGACTATGTTGGGGAAAGGGGACAAAAGGATGCTAGAGAGAAAATCAGTGGCTCTGCTCAATTTTGACTCTTCTTCCAACCCACAATTTGCTTTAATTCTGGTCATCTTTGACACATTCCCCTCTGCACATTCTTCTCAAGGAAATTCAGCTTTCAGCTAGAAAATGTTGCCAATCTAGACTACCCATTGAGATCAGTTTTCAAGAAACTTAGTTGTGTAATCAAACCACAATTAGAGCTTCATGATGGAAACATTGGTTCAAATATATCTGATGGTATATATAATGCTATCAATTAGGAGATTGCTGGGTTGCAGTCTTTTAATTCTTCTAGAAATGATCTCTCGATTTTGCACATGCTCTATTCTTTTGCTTTAGTCCTTTTGTTGTTTTCACATTCCTTCCTCATTATTGCATAGAAGCATTAATTTAGTTAAGTATATAAGGCTGTGTTTAATTTTATCATACAGTTCTCATTCATATCCATTGAAGAATACTTTTCTTTTTTTCTCCCTTTTCTTTCATGCTTTAGGAGAAGTCGATAATTACTGATTCAGCTGTGGAAGTCCTAGAACTGTGGTTCTTAGAATAGCATGGAATTACTGACTGCTAAGTAAGTTGATAGTATTTGCTACACATTTGTGTAAAAGATGCAAATTGTTTAAATGTATGCAATAGAAAGCTGATTTGATGTAATGTGGGGCCAAGTCAAAGATATTTACTTTGATTTTTTTTGTTAATTATTGGGTCAAATAATCCACTCCAACATTTTGAAACAATTATTCCAAACATATTTTAATAATAGAATATTTTTGCTTGCTATGTGGTAAAAGCAGTCACTTGTGCTAAATAGATGTTCAAAATCTTTGCACGTTGGATTGCATTATTTAAAGACTGCGGAAATCTGAAATTGAATGGTTGAATTTCCCACACAGGCAAAAACTGCCAAGGTGTTGGACTAATGACTCATATGCTTTTCTTTCCCATTACTGTAACAGAATTGGATATGTTTCTCAATATTAACTCTATTTTAGAACATGAAATTCTAGCCCTCATTCTCCATAAATGTCTAAAGACAAACATTTTCCTAATTCGGATATTACAGTGTTAAATATTTGCCTTATATATTGAAATAATTGAAACCTAGTAAAAGCAAGGCATACATTAACATTCTGTAATTTTTAAAAAAGGAAAGAATTATTACATTTGGAAGCTTGCTGCTGGAAATGAAATTTATAAAGAGATTTATTCCCTGTAAGTCATATTATATGAATTCCAGCAATTTTTCAGTAGAACTTGTTTATCCACAGGGGTGGCAAATATATAAAAATAGAAAGTTGCTATACATTTTCATCTAATCGTTAGCTACTGTAGCTCAGTATTATCAAAACTGATCAATGGCTTTTCAAGAATTTAGGGTAGTATTTATGCAACAATTCAGCTATACAAAGAATGTATTCAAATATTTGTATTTTGATAGAGCTAGAGAAATTTGAATAAGCTGTAAGCATCTGTAACTTAAGTTCTTGTGTGGTTAGAAGTGGCTCGCTGCAATGTGTGGAAAAGGTTGGTTAAGCTTAGAAGACTAGACTCCCAGTTTCTGAAATTATATATATCACTTGAATGGATAAACAAAGAAAGTTGTTTCATTTTAGGATGCCTGTGAGACGTTTGCTTGGAGAGGAGAAAAAAACCAGCTAGGTTCAAATGTTAAAACAGAAACCAAGATGCTTTTTGCATGTGTTATGAAAATCTAAGCATGTAAATTGGGTTGATTTTTAACTGTTTTATTTCAAATCCCAGTTTCATAATTTGCTACCTTCCCTTAATTCTTTTTTATTTTCCCTTTCCAAAATAAGTTGCTTTTTTTGTAGCTGGACATTTGGATCTATTGTTTTAAAAGTTAATTTCTCACTATAGTTGAGGGCTTCCACAAGAAGGGATGAATCTCTTCTCTCCTTCTGCTGTTGCTTTATCTTAAAACAGAAGTTGTTCGAATAACTATTTCTACTAAATAAATATTGCAATAAATAATAAACAAATTCTTCATTTTTTTCTTTACAAAGATGTGTTTTTTAAAAAGAAATCCGCCATTTTAAAATACAAGGTATTGTTTTAGAGAATACCGTTTCTGTCAGGAGAAGACCAAAGGAAATACTGGGAGAATTAATCATGTGACTGAGAATTTGAGCTGCCTGTCAGATGGTGAGTAGATTGTCATGGTTCTGCAAAATAACACTATTTCTGTTTTACTTTAAGAAAGACCCTGAATAACTCATAAATATCCTTAATGTAATAGGAATGGGTATTTCAGAAGACTCATTATTTTGTCAACCTTTTGTGAGTACTCACAAAATCTTCACCACCAATCTTCAACTTCAGCTAAATTTCCTGTGCATTATTAAGCTTTTGGAAAATAACTAGTTTGAAGGATTCTAACTAAACAACATGTTTAGAAGCAACTAAAAACATTTATGTTTTCTCTGCTTTAATGTTCTGACAAGACATTTATTAAAAGTGGATCCAAAATATTCCAGAACTTATATACGTCATGAGCTTATGGGTTCTTTATTTGAGCTTTTTCGTTGAGCTTTATGTAGTGAAACAAAATATCAGCACCGTGGACAGCAACTTATCAGTATTGAACTGTTTATCCTTAATTTACACGAACGTGCATGTGTGCTTGCACACACATACATATGAAAGGAGAAAGGCTTAAAATAAAACAATTCAAATAATTCTTAAAACAATTATTTGTACATTTTGAGAACCATGTACAGCTAAGTAAAGACCCTAGTTGTGTTATTGAAGCATTTATTAAATAATTGATCTACTCGAAGATCCCAAATAAGAGGTTGTGATGCATTTGCTGAATGAAATAGGAAGAAATCTGTGATCACTGTAAGAAGAACAGAAATAGGAGTGATTGTAGCAGAGTTTGAGACATTGTTCATCAAATGGCTGATTTCATTTATGTTTAGAATAATATAAAAGAAATCTGTCTGGCTTTGTTAGATTGGTCACGCTGCAAATACTTTGGTTTCTCTTAAACCATGATAAATACTTTAATAAAAATTGATTTGTGGTGTACATTGTTACCTTTGCTTGTGACCAGCTACTGAGACAGAATTAAGCAGCATATAACATAAATCCTAACTGAAAAGTAAGATTGGGTTTTGGCTTTTTGATCTATAATGTAAATAATAAATAAGTAACTGGACAGTTTAAAAATGCAAACAGAAGCTAGAATTCTTCCTCTCTAGACAATGTATATCTAGAAAATCTGTATGTCCAAGAAATAATTGCAACTCATTCATATACTACCATTTTCAGTTGCTCTTTTAAGATTAGATTTCACAAAACACTTCACTTGCTCTTGCTTAAAATGCAACGCTGGATCAGCAATTGGAAATTAACTTATCATCAAATCTGCACAGAACACTAAGCCTGATTTTGAATTAATAATGGCTTAGTCTTCTTCTCTAGTTTACAATAAATGAATTTTAACAACTGTTTTTAGCAAGTCCAATAAGTGGGGCTTCAGAAATGCTGTTAAGGGATGCTTTTTTTCATATAGATGTGAAACCAAGGGACTTCAAAATATTATTACGACATCCACAAAGTTTTTCTTCTGTGTTAGTGGCATGAGATTTTGTATTGTGTCAATCCCCTGGGGATGTTTATGTTATGCCAGTAAGGATAATAATTGCCTTTAAAATCTAATCTAATTGTTGACTATTGTTTGTCCTCAGAGTACAACGGTGATTATGATGGGAATTTTGGTCACTGAGTAATGAAGTTGTAAAGTATGGCATCACATGACACCCTTAATGATGGCAATCCTGATAGTCCTGGTTGCCATCATTAAGTGGGATGAAGACCTGTAGCCTAGGCAACAGTCTGATAAGAGGCAGCTGAGTTTGCAGGTGGGGAGGGGGAAAGCATTGTAAACATTTCAGAAGAGACCCTCCCTAGTTTTCCAGAGTTTCCCTTCTTCTGTTTTCTAAAAAGAGAAGAGGGGAAAATTATTTCAGTCTTGCAAGAAGATTCTGTTCATATAACCTTACAGCAAAGAAGGATTAGTTCATCCAGGTGTGTTTTTTGTCTGGACTATCTTGTAAGGCTGACAGTCACAACCTGTTCACCTCTATACAGACTCCCATTGCCTCTATGCACTGGATAAGAAACTAAAGAAGAGCATGACTGGCTCAGGAATTCTGGGAGTTGAAGTCCACAAGTCATAAAAGGGCCATAGTTCCCGACCCCTGAACTATAGCAACACTTGTACAACCCGGGGCAGAGATTTGTAATATAGCATGCTGAGGATTCAGTTCACCCTATGCTAACAGAAGACCTCATCTGGTTGTTTCATGTCGCTGTTGAATAGCAGTGGAGAAAAAAAAAGAGCTCCAAGTCAGTTAGGGTCTAGGGCATCTCTCCCTCCGATGCCAATATATAACTCTCCTACTTGGAGGGAGGAGAAGCACTGCAAAACTGGGCCTCTCAACCTCCTGAGCTGATTTAGAAGCTGCTGAGAAATCCAGGAGAGCCTGAATGGATGTATCACCTCCAGAAGTCATCCACAAATGCAATGCTGTTTTGGTACTGATTGGAAAGAAGTGCTGATAAGGAATAGCAGTTGGTACCTTCTTTGCTAAGCTATTTTCTTATAATGTCTGAACAAGGGAAATACAGTTTAAGTATACTCTGGAAGTCGACATCAAAATACCCTTTGCGAGAGCTGCCTGAAAGTAGTTTGCTTGTGCAGATATTATGGGAAACAGTGGTTTAAGAACGTGAAAGAAATGAAATATTCAACTTGTTGCTCATTGTTATTCCAATAAAACATAGGAAAGGGGTTTGGAATCAAGAACACTCTGTGTAAATTAAACTTTAATGTCTTCTGGATGCTCATTAAAGTAACTGTGGTAGAAAATGAAATTGATGTGGATCTCATGGGCCATGTACTAATTTAAATTATTTATTTTTGTGTGGGTGGCCAGCACTACACGCATATAAGAACTTCAGAGAGAACTAGAATATTTATCAATTTCACAAGTAAGAGTTTTGTAAGTTAAATAGTTCTCCAGGGTCAAAGAACTGCAGAAAACTATACCTTTCAGGATTTCCCTTTCTGGTAAACTGAGTAAATGAACTTTGTGACTCACACGTTAAAAAATAAATGTATTTTCTTTGTCTCATTCTTTCAGTATTTGTATTCCTCCAATCAGTTTCAAAATAGGAATCTTTGTTATAAAAAGTAGTGCTTGCTCTCAGGCTTGTAGTCCAAAATGCATAACACAGAATGAAGGGAGAAGACAAACATGGTTCATACATCCATTCTGAATATTCTGAATATTGTATCCTGATGGAAATAGATTGTACAGATGTGTAATACATTTCATGCAGAAATGTATGGAAAATATATATGTGTGTGTGTGTGTGTGTGTGTGTGTGTGTATATATATATATATATATATATATAAATGGGATATATATGGAATGAATAC
>JANHFL010008091.1:19244-41814 GCA_032468155.1 Oxyrhabdium leporinum
ATAAATAAATGGGATATATATGGAATGAATACACACACACACACACACACACGGGATATATATATTTTATAGATGGTTTCTGGTGCCTGAACTGAAACATACATGCTTTGGATAGTTTGGTCAGTGCATATAATGAAATGAGGGGTTTTATTGGGGAGAGAGAATGACAGTGAGTAAGAGCCAAATATATCTGTGTTGGCAGATGAATGGAAGCAGGAGAAGAAGGGACAGTGCTGGGACAATTTGGAAAAGGTGGCCTGGTGAGATACATATTGTATTGCACTGTTTCTCAGCCTTGGCCACTGTAAGAGGTGGATTTCAACTCCCAGAATTTCCCAGCCAGCCAAGAGGCTAGGAAAATCGTTAAGAGTCCACCACTCTTGTGGCCAAGGTTGAGAAACATTGCTGTGGTGGAAGCATAATAGGAACAGCTAAGGAGAGAGAGGGAAGGAAAAACAGTGACAAGATTGACACTGGACATGTTGGGAGATATGCCATGCTGGAAACTGATGGGTGAAAGCTAGAAGAAGAAGGCATTGCATACCATCCTTGCACTACTCACCTTATATGAATTTTATTTCATCTGGAACCTGGAACAATCCAACCATAACTGACTTGAAATAGCTTAGTAGAATTTCTGGAATGTAAATGTTTGTTTGAAACAAAGCTTATTTTCTATTTGATTCACACCATGAAAAACAATTTCACCTTCGGAAAAGACAGTGCCCCAGCTCCAGTTGTCATAGTAACCACAAGTGAAGGTGACAGTTCTTCATTGTGTTTCTATTTCCCAGGGCAGCTGGTCATTTTAAAATTCTGTATATGTTCCCTATAGTGCCCTGTCCAGAATTTTAATGCTGTAGAAGTGAGGTTATAAACAGATTTCAGCATGGAAAAAATCTAGACCTTGACATCTTTGGTTTTATCATGAGTTATCATGAAATTAAGGTTTTAGCATCCAATTCTGGCTTTGAATGCATTTGTTCTTAAGACTCCATCTTGTGCAGCCAGAATTACACCCGCCCCCCACACACACACACTTTCTTGAACTTTCTTGCTATTAGTCATTGGAAGGTCTTGTTGTTATCTAGTTTGCCAGCTAATTTTTTATGTACAGGCCATGACTTTACCTTGCCATGTCTCTTTCCTCTTTCATGATGTATTCACTTCTAACTTTCTTTTTGACTCCAGCATGTGTGATGTTGTCATGTACTCAGCTGAAGGATGCCTAGATGTTTGTAGCAATTGTCTTTACCCAGACTCTTGATGTTATTTCCATAGTGCATTTTGATTCCTTCAGTTTTCCCTATTTTCCCCCTGTTGATAATGAAGGTGGCACATTTTTTCCAGTTCAAATTCCATTGCAATGTCTTGGCAGTATACATGGACAGTGTTGAGTTGCAATTCTATTTCAGATGGTGTTTTTTCCATATAGCATCAGATTGTCCATGTAAAGAAGGTGTGATAGCCTGTCAGATGTTTTTGAAGTTTGATTGCCATGGCCCAACTTTTTCGGTATTGTTGACAGAGGAATCAATGCAATGACAAATAATAGTGCTGGGTGTGAAAGATTCTTGAACAATTCCTCTCTCAATATTAACCTCTCTCAGTTTATCATCATTGACAAGCAACAGCATCTTGTATTTTGCTACTGATCTTTGTACAAAGCTTCTGATGTTTCTACTGACTCCAGTTATTTCTATGCACCTGATTATTCAATCATGTGGCAGGGAATCCAGTGCCTTCCTATAATCAATCCAAACTATATTCAAGTTGGCCTTCCTTCTCTTGCAGTTCTCCAAAAACATTTTTTTTATTAAGAAGTGATCTTTTGTTCCTCTGCCATTTGGGCTGTTTCCTTTCCGTTCATGTGGAAAGAGTTTGCTTTCAAGTAAATTCTGTTGGACTGCTTCAGCTACAACATCAGTTAACAATGGTTGGTTAGTAGATAATTGTCTTTGCCTGTTTTTTTTTAACATACCGGCCATGTAATACTTTGCCTTGTTATGTAGGTTTTGTCAGAGGTTAGCCAATATTCAAATTTCACCTCTTTCCCCCCCTCCTCCCAGTATGTTCTTAAACTGCTTGTCAATGAGTAGGTGTAGACCGATCAGATATTTCAGCCAAAAACCATGTGGTGAATCTTCACCTGATGCTGACTAATTCTGGGTCTTCTTTGCCCTTCACCATTGCTGCTGTTATTACAAGTTCTTTTATTTCACCCTTTTCTTTATTCTCACCCACCTCCTTTATCCAAGCTGCAGTCTTATTATATTATTATATTTCTTTGGGTTGCCCCGAATTGCACTGTTTCTTCTTTGTCAGGTGTTGACTAGTTCAGGGGTCACCAACCTTTTGGACCTCAGGGACCACTAAATTAATAATTTTAAATCCTGCGGACCACTAATATGGTCTGCCTAGTGACCGGCTGGGTGGGCGTGACTAGGTGGTCATGTGACTGGGTGGGTGTGGCCAAGTCGATGTCACTCAGATCGAGGGGCGCCTCACTGGCCTCTACTTGCCCCTCCCCTCCCAGCCACTCCTCGCCTGCCCACCTGGGCTCCTTAGGGCCCCAAAAGGAAGCAGTTGTTGGAGCTAAGCAGCCTCCACGAAAAAGAGTTGGCAAAACAGCTGCCTCAGTTCAAATTGGATCTGACCAAGAAGGAGGCTCAGCAGAAGCACCTCGCTGAGGACTACGAGCATAAGCTTTCAAAACAGAGTGAAGACCTGCAGGAGTGCAAGGCCAGGTACCGGTGCCTGGAGGCTCAGTGGGCTGACATAGACAGCCAGTTCCAGGCCATGATGCAGTCCCACTGGAACAAGGCCCTCCGCCTCTTCAGCACCAGCGGTACTTCCCTCCAGCCTTCGCCCAAAGCCCTGCACCAGGAGGCTGAAACAGACCCCAAGTCAGAATTTCTGCTCTCCTCTGACCTGCACAAAAAGACCCTGAAGGGGAGACTCTCTGCAGCAACAGAAACGTTCATTGCAGGTATCCAGCCCATCTGGCTGCAGTTTGAGGACCCCTGATTTAGTGCAGTATAAAAAAATGCAAATATTTTTTCTGCGGACCGCTAGTGGTCCACAGACCACCAATTGGTGACCGCTGGACTAATTCACTAGATCAGTCTCTCCACTGATGGATTGGCAGAAATGTTTCTGATTTGACTGAAACTGCCTATAGCGTGCAGTTTGTGTTTCATATCTGATTTTCTTGGTATAACTTATTCGTTGTTTTTTCCAGTGCTTCCTTAATCTTACTTGTTTGTGGGTGGTATTTCTTGATTGGGTGTTCTTCTTGCTGTTCAGTTTCTTTTATTTCATCTGTTCTAGCTTGCCTGCGTCTGATCTTAGCATGCTGGTCTTATTTTCCAGCCTGATCTTTCATTTTAGTGGTACTGTTTGTTGTTATTATTTTACAAATTCAGTTCTGAACATAAGAGATGCCAGGGTATACAGAAAAACAGTTGTTCTCTGTGTTAATTAACTTTCTGTGATACCATATATTGATTTGTAAATTATATCTCAATATATAGAGCAAATAGAGTATTTTTCTCTGTTCTAATATAAATGTTCTTTATCATAATTCTGGTAAATTATTTCCTTTTTTACGGATTTGCAGCTCTTGGATCTTGTGTGCTTGATGAACTGTGGCCATATGATATCTAGCAAGTGCTTGAACATAGAATATAGTGACTAATATGCAGTTTGACAATGTTCACGGTGACATTAAATGAAACAAATTAGAGATGCAGCTTAAGCAGCTGATTATTATCACATACAGAAACAAAAAAGAAGTCAGAAACTTGTCTTCTCTAATGCTCCTTACCTATCCTTCTTTGGGATTGTATTCATTATTAATGAGGAACTCCTACGCTGAACCATTTGTTTGAAGAGAGAAGTATATATTCTAGTTTTGCTGTTGAACAGAAGGCTGCATTGACTGATTCATTGTCCCTTGAGAAGCTAATAGAACAACAAATCTTGAGATACGAGAACATTTGAATGCCTGAATAAAACTTCTTGTCATAGACCTTTATACATGGAACGATGTGGATTGTGTATAAATAACAAGAGGAGGACAGCATGTGTGGAAGAAATAATCAAAGTGTAGGCTATAGAAAGCAGCAATGTTTTTCTGCTTTCTCAAGTAGAAAACTTCCAACTTACCTTAGGTTAACTCCAATTACTAGTGCCATTGATTTTCTCTGCCCACTTTTCAGCTGATTGTGAATGATCACTAAGTGAAGGCTTAGTGTTGGACTGTTCATACTCTGTGACTCTCTATTTGGTGACTTTATTAGTGACTAATAAAATATTATTGCCTGGATATATCTTTTGGGTTTTTCTCATATATGATATGGGTACCTTTACTTTTTAAAAAAAAAATGCTTTTTATTAAAGTTTCACAATGCTAAAACATAATATCAAGTGCAATCATAGGAAAAAAAGAAAACAAAATGCAAAAGAAAAATAAGATAAAAGAAAAAATGGAAAAGAAGAATAGTTAGCGAAGCAGCTCCTGTTCTTCCTTGCAACAAATATAGGCAAGTTATTTTTTCCATACCCACTATGAAATTACATATGTGGTTTACTTCTTCTCATAAATATATCCCTACCTTATCCATTCACAAATCCAAAAATTGTAATTTGTGTTCAAGTGTCAGGAAAAATTCCATTAAAAATGGATGCTTTTACTTTTGTCCATGGAGGAGAGAGAAATGAAATTCTAAGCATATTATGATAATATTTATGGCATAAACAGTAAAACCTTAGTTAAATAAAAGTTGGTGATGCTGTCCAGTTTTTGGGATACCAATGGGAATACGCACCCTGCGTTAGGCCTTGATTTTGGACTTCCACAAGGTCAATAATTCCACCATCAAACCCCCAAAAAAGAAAGGGAAAAGAAATAGCTGCAGAAGACTTT
This sequence comes from Oxyrhabdium leporinum, assembly GCA_032468155.1. NCBI lineage: Eukaryota > Metazoa > Chordata > Lepidosauria > Squamata > Cyclocoridae > Oxyrhabdium > Oxyrhabdium leporinum. Next base: position 24,172 of record JANHFL010008091.1, read on the forward strand.
CTAGACTTTCTAGTCTTTCTAGTGGACGCAGAAGGATGGACCCGTGTGACTATGTGGGAGAGGGAGGTCCTGCAGTGGCCAGTTGGAACCCAGCTGGTTGCCAACCCTCTGAAGACATACTGTAGAATGGCTACATTTTATTTCCCCATGGAAAATCATTTTCCTGCTGGTTTCAGCCTGCTTTATTTTTAGGTTGCAAACAAAATGGAGGATCCATTGTGAGGATTGTCCTCAACAAATGATAAGTGAGCATTAGCAAACTGATGATAGTACCACCTAGCACATCTATAAGACGTACTGATGTCATGTAGATGTTAAATAGAAGTAGGGAGGGAGAGAACAGCCATGAAGGACATCCCCAGAATTAGAGGCCTATGATTTGACCTCTTTTCCCCCATCAATATTGATTGAAATAATCCTGGAGAAAGGAGGAGAAGAATCATAGTACAGTGCCTCTATTCCCAATTCTCTTGAGCCAGCCCTGACTACCCAAAACTTGCTGAAGCATTAAGGAGCACCTAGATGGATGTACTATCCCCTGCCAAGCACAATCATCAGTGTGTCAGTACTATGGCCAGACCTGAATCTTGACTGAAAGGGGTCCAACTAATCAGCTTCTTCTAGGTCCTTCTGGAGCTGTTTCTTAACATTTTAATGATCATGTTGCTTTTATTAATTATTATGGCCCAATTATGGACCATCAATATTTTGTTTTGCATAAGCATATGATACATCTTTTTAGTTTAGTTGCAATGAAATAATTGTGGATGGAACAGTTAATTAAGTTTTAGATTTATTAAATTGTAATATAGTTCCACCTAAATTTATTTCTCTTATGTAGAATATGTTATAAGCTTCTATGCTGGAATTTAATGTGGCAAATATATGACAACTTTTTATACTCTTTTTCCCCCCAACTGCTTGTTTGCATTTTTAAAAAAAATCTGAATGTACTGCATAGCTAAACATAACATATGCAACAATAACACTAAACAGTTTGCTAAAAACACTTGGCAAATTGAATATTTACTGAACTAATAAATTATTAGCCTTTCTTCCACAAGGCTTATATAACAGTATCTTACTGTGCCGAATTAAATGATGCAGCTGAAAAGGGTGGTACAGCAATTTTTGCCATTCTTTTTCTTAGAATTGCCTTACATACCATAATGAAACTCCACTGGAGTTTAGAAAACAACATATAGAATTCTACTTCCTAATCTGAATTTTCTTTAAATGAATCACCCATAATCACTTATATCCAGCCAATTAAAGCATCCTGAATATTTTAACCAGTGCTACTTCAAATTCATATTTGAAGACAGGAATTCTGATTTTATCTTCTCTGACACAATACTGCATAAATTTAAAACCCAGATTTAAAATCTGATATATCATTGGACTCCTTAGAAATCGAATAATAATCCTTGTATTCCTATAAGCTCATAGAAAATGTACATGTCCTAATTTCTCTTTAGCTGTTTAAGAGGTCTATTTCTAGAAGGATTTTTTCTGGGCTTCCTTAAAATTGATCTATATTTGTTTTTCTTGGTCTGGGTGCTCTACTATTGGCTTGTACATATCACCAGTGTTTAAATGTACATAAGAACGGTTCCAAACTGAAGAAAGCTGGTTTTGTGGTTTTTAAAAGCATAAGAATAAGCAACAAAAATATTTTGTCAGCCTTGGAAGCCATGAAACCGAGGCCTCTGCAGGCTGCCACATAATTACATGTGGGAAATAGGGAGGGAGTACTTTTTCATATAGTTAGAGGGATTGTAGTTAAAACAAAATTCTTTCTAAGAATGTCAAGGCCATTCTGTGCAGCACCTGGAAGAGGAGTGCCAAGATGGAAGAAGGAATGCTGGGTATAACCCATGATTGGGGAATGTGATTGATGATGGTTAAAAGAAGGTGGATCTGTAATTCTCTTTTGGGTGTGGAAAAACCTGGGCCTTCAGATTCCGGTTTTTCCCAGATGTGCCAACATGGTTTCTTTAATAAACTCTTACTTAGATAAACTCCTATCTTAGTGCTGAGTGATTTATTGGGACTTGGATGGAACGCTGACATATTTATTACCTTGTATATCAGCATCGTATAGACTGGTTGCATGATTCTTCCTCCTGTTCTAATTAATTAAAATCAGCCAATCAAGTTTTAAAACCATTTGAGATATTGCAAGAGGAAGTTGGATTATCTCAAATGGCAGAATAGCAGTGTGTTCAATTTCAAGCATCTTTGATTTCATGGTTTTATTCAGATGAACTCATTTTAAAGGAGGTGGCTGAGGAAAGTTCTGGAGAATAAAGAAAAGAAATAGATAATCTTAGAAAAGTACAGGAGAATTTGAGTTAGAAGATAGCTAGCTACTATTCTTCAATAACCATGGAGAAATTTTAGTTCGGATCTCAATTTCTCTGAAATCGAGTCATCCTCATTCTCAGAAATTATTGACTTGCCTATTATAACACGCAAGCAAATGCAGGATCTCCAAGATCTAGATGAGCAATAATGTTATCCGTGAGTGCCAGCATGTCAGTGACAAACTCCCTTTCCAATTACAGGGGAAAAAAAATAAATGTAAAAATAACACCACCACCCCAAATCTCTTACATTGCCGATCAGCTGAGAGATTGATATTTTTAAATAAAATCTGAAATTTGGTTATGAAGATGTTGATGATCTCGCACTAGATTGTAGGGTAAAACTGAATGTTTGCAAGATTTTTTTAAAGGGTGACTTGCGCTATTGCACAGAATTGCATGAAGGCCTCCAGCACATGATGATTCTTGAAATAATGGAAGTTCAGGTTACCAACTTTGCATTCACAGTCTTTCTACAACTGCAAGAAACAAGAGATCTGTCAATTGATTCTAGTAAAAAGAATACAATAACCTTTTCACACATAATAATCTAATCAGTTCATTTTTGCATGTAAAACACATTCATTATGGCTTAGGGCTACATGAATCACCTAGTCAGTAATTCTCAATGTGGAATTACCATAACATGCAACAGACGTTTTGAAAGAAAATAGAATCAGAATAGCTAAGGTCACAGAAAAACTTTGAAAATGTCAGGGTTAGGGTTTAAGTCAGCATGTGGAGGTGTAATAAAGCTAACATTGCTACTCATGCCTATGCACAGGAATCTTCTCAATGCTTAGCACCTGCTAGGAGTTAAGGGTCAATGGAATTCAAGTGAAGTTGGACTTAGGCTGCTTGTGGCTAAGTAGGGATTCTAGGCTGATCCCTCTTAACTTCGCTCCCAGGTTCTTTCAGTCCTTCCTTTACAGAAACTAAGAGAATGATGAGCTGGAAGGGAAAGTAATAAATACATGTAAAATAGAAATACGGTATTAGAAAACCTATTTTATAAGCTGTTATGAGTTTGTTGGATTTAATTGAGATAAATTATCGCATTCTACGGCACTGCATGCATTGTATTTGAGAAGTGCTCAACTACAACTGCTATTCTCCTAGCTAATAAATTACCCAACTGTTGAGAATATGATGTTGCACTCCCTTACAGCTGAATAGCATCACGTAGGAAAGCTTTGTCTAATGTGCAGAATGTTTTGAAGACACCAGTAAAATTTCATGAGAAAACTAAGCCCTGCAGCGCTGCCATTACTAACCATTTAGTATTCAAGGAAGTGGGGCGTTCTTAATTTGGAGCGTGATACAAAGTGCCAAAACAATCACAAATCTATAGTTATAAAGGTTACGAAAATTGCTTAGTGTGGATGTACCTTTTTTCTAAAGAAGTTGGTTACATTTTCAATCCTGCAAATTATTTCACAGCTTCACTTATAATTTGCACTGCTCTAATTTGCGAATACAATTAAGCATGTGCAATTCAAGTGTGATTTATTTTACTCGGGCAATGTAAGTTATTATTTTTTGTTAAATTCTTACTATTAAATTCTTATTATTACAGTTTAACCCCAATCTACATTTATTCTCTTCTATTGGAATTCTTACTAAGGAGTCCTCCAGTGAGATTTCAAAAGAAAAATAAATGTAACATTCTAATAATATACTGGCATGCAGAGGAATGCAGCATATAATACAATTGCTGATATGTATGAAAGCGGTCTTTTAAATGTTTGCTGTTCGTATTGCTGCTTAACATACTCTTTCAAAGACTAGAATTGTTTTCATTTTAAAATAGAGTCCCCCCTGCTTTTCTTTTTAAAGGCAGAGAAATATTGCTGTGCTCCAGAAAGGAGAAGCAAGTAAAATAAATTATCCCCATGTTCTTCTCTTTTACATACTGTTGTTTTTACAATAGACATATACGGTGTGACCTTCAAGTTTTGGCTTAGTGTTGTTCTTCCATTTAATGAAAACATTCTTGAAAACGATTGTGTTCTTGACAATGCTAAGAGCCCCTGCTTGCCTGAAGTAGAAACTTTATAAGGAGAACAACTGGATGTTTGAGAACTCATGAGTAGGTGTTTTGCCACATGGCACACCACCTTCTTGCTATTAAGCAATGAGCTACACACCTCATTACAGTATGCAAACAACTGATGCAGCGAACACACAACTTATCAGAGCAATGTAGGATTTAGGCATATCAGCACAAAGAACATGCTTTCGTATTCATTTGATGCTAATTGTGAGTATCTTTGGCAAGGAACTACTCTGAAAGAAGAGCATGTAGCTTAACACAGCTTAAGCACAGCCTAGTCCATTTATTAGAAAAGCGTGGGTGTGCATTGTTGACAGCATTTTTTTTTCAACTTCTGCCTCTGTCTGTGCGGGTAATGGCTTCATTAAAAAGCAAACTCCTGAGTTGAGATATGGGAAGAAGAGATCTTTTGTCATATTTCAGAGAAAGTGATAAGTTACTGAAATTATTTGTGCTTGTGATCAAGGGGAAATTCATTTCTTTATACATTTTCTCTCTCTTCTACATTATTGTATCTGTATTTTCTATTTTTCATATTTTTTGTAGTTTTATCTTCTCATTTTAATATCTTTTTAGTTTGCATTAGTTTTTTATCTTTTTAATTGCATTCTTTAATAAATCCCATGAATCACATGATTGGATTCACACATTGCAGAAGGCCACAACTTACTTCACAATGTTTTGCAGATAAGGTACAATTGATTAGATCCACATCACATGATGCATTGTAAGGTGGAATGGGCAGTCTGCCTGGTTATGAATCTTGCAGAGAAAATAGGCTTTTTTTAAAAAAAAAAAAGCAAGATATTTTTATTCTTAGAATAATGAAATACAAAGGAAAACAAGGTCTACACTGGATAATAACACAAAAACAACTACTAAGGATAAATAAGACATTTATAAAAACATGCAAAACTTTCTAGAAGAACATTTGCCCCTTCTGTTTATTCCCCCAATTGCTGAACCCGAACTAAATATATTTTCCATTAAAAATGAAAGATTATTACTAGTATATTTTTAAGCCCTTTCATCTAATAGTTTTGACTGGTCTCATCATGTTTTCTTTCAAAATCATTCCAAGTGCCTTAATTTATATACAATATATACAGGAGCCATTTTTTAATTAAATTGGTTGAGCTTCTGTTATAAATATATACTGATAATTTTGCCATTGCTGCAGGTTATCCAATATTGGTGTTACAATCTGAGATAATCAACAAAGTTCCCTTTTTTTCCAGTGTTGTACCAGATTAACTCTTATAGCTATCAGCATTTATCTTAATAAATTGTGATATTTTTTATTTAAGTTTTCTTGAATTACACCTAACAAGAATCTTTTAGCTTTACTTAAAATCTGTTTGTTTTAGGATTTTCCGAACATGTTGATGTCTTTTTTCCCCAGTGCTTTTGAATTCTTTTATACAACTACCACATAGGACCATGATGGTGAACCTGTGGCACGCATGCCAGAGGTGACACGCAGAGCCCTCTTTGTGGGCATGTGCATTGTCGCCAGCTGCTCTTCTGGTTTCCGGCATGCACGCCGGCCAGCTGGTCTTCGCGCGCACCGGAGTGCCAGAAACCCAAAGACCAGCTGGCCAGTATGAGCATGCGCACTGGCCAGCTGATCTTTGGTTTCCGGTGCTCTGGCACGTATTCCGGTTTGGGCACTCTGTGCTGAAAAGGTTCGTCATCGCTGACATAGGATAAAAAGTTTGTTCTCTATTATGGCATTTCCAATATTTATTTTTCTATGATTTGTCTAATTCAGTTATTGTTGATGGATTTATATACTGTATCATCCTTATTGTTCCAACTATGATTATTTCTTTTAAATTTTGCATTAACTTCATAATTTTTATTTGTTCCATCTTCATGTCATATTTCAATAACAGTTTGTTTATTTGTCCTAGCAGGTGATCATAGTTTTGTATTAGAGTTACAAATTCTGTTATCTTTTTCAAAATAACTCTTTCCATCTTAAGGTCACTTTTTATTCTTCTAGCAATTTGTAAATACATCAAGCAAATTCCTACCTTCATTGAATAGTTCTTCCGATGTTTCCTGAATCTTGATATTGGCCTGTATGATTAAATCTTTCTTACAATTGTTGTCATTACAGTAAATGACATTGGATGATGAAGGTAATAGGGAACTTGCTGGACTTATTTTTGATTTTAAAATATTCCATATATTTTTTATCAAACTTGCTCTAATATTCTAGTCCTTTCAAATTATTTTCTTCTTTTGTTCCCTTTTACCATAAAAACCAATGAATTCCATTGGCTAAGCTGGCTTCTTTTATTATTGATGTTCTGTTATTTTTGGATTTTATTTACTTCATTAGTTGATTTTTTTCTGTTATTTAAAAAAATATTTTCATAATTTATTATAATTGTTCTGAAATATTACATGTCTTTATTAGTTCCTGTCAAACAGAGACCCAAATGTTTTTTTCTTATCTCATATCCAAACTCTTTTTCATAGTCTTCCTATAGGATTTAATATCTTGTTATTATCTTTGTTTTCTCTTCACTGATTTTATATCTGCAGAATTCACCAGGTCTATATTTATTTTTATTTCATGAACTTTCTTATAATTCCCTATAGTTGAATAATGGTGCATTAATACTATATCATCTGTATAGCATTTCAACTTTTATTCTCCCTGCACTTTAATCCTAAGTATTTGTGTCTCTTCAAGTCTTGTCTGCTAAAACTCCTATAGCAATTTTAAATAATAAGAGAGAAAGGGGACAACTTTGCTTACTGGAAAAGTTGTAAAGTTTACTATAATCTTGTTTGCTATTGATATATGATATACACTCACATTTTAAATTTTTCTCCTGAATTAATTTTGTTTAAGATGAAGACAGGTTTGAATTTTTGTTCAATAACCATGGACATGTATAATACAAACAAATATACCTCTGATCAGGATCAAGCTGCTTTCAGTCATTATGATTGATAGTTCACTGTGATGTTCATTTAGTCTACTCTACTGAATTGTGAAGAATTAAAAAAAAACTAGTTTGTAAGCTATATTGAGAGCACTACTTAAGTTGTATGCTACTTTTTGGCTCTGACGATTCAACATCAGATGTTCACAGCTGTTATTATTACGTGCTGTTTACTATTAATAAAGACATGGCTAAGAAACATTCCTTTGTAAAATTGAAGTTATATGTTTTCTTGCATATTTAACTATACAAGTATGGTTTAAATGTCCTTCAGAGTGAAACACTATACTACAGGTAGTCCTTGACATACAACAGTTTATTTAGTGAATGTTTGAAGGCACTTTAAAAAGTGACTTAATGTCCATTTTTCACACTTGTGGCCACTGCAGCATCCCCATGGCCATGTGAATTATATTCGGTTGACATCTGATTCACATTTATGATGGTTTGCGGTGACCTGGGGTCATATGATCACCTTTTGCAGCCTTCTGACAAGCAAAGTCAATGGGGAAACCAGATTCACTTAACAACCATGTTACTAACTTAACAACTGCAGTGATTCATTTAACAAAAGTGACAAGAAAAGTTGTAAAATGGGGATAAAACTCACTTAACAAATTTCTCACCTAGCAACATCAATTTTGTGCTCAATGGTGGTCGTAAGTCAAGAACTACCTGCACTTGTATGTCTCCATGCCAATCTGCTGCTGGTTTCTGATTTAGTACTTTTCCCCCCTCTTGAAGCAGTCTTTTATCTCTTATCTTCTTTACAGGGAAACGTGAATTAAGAAAGTGGTAGAAAAAGGTGGGAGTTGATAGCATATTCTGTACATTCATAGTTTGCTGAGCTGGAATGCTGCAAGGCTGTCAGAATTGGTAATACTTTACCCGTCCCCCTAGTGGTTGCTTGGAAAAGCCTACCTACTGTGTGCAAAGGAGCCTACCTCATCCAGCTTCCAGCTGCATGTTCAGCCCCCAGAATTGGTCATTTGGATTGATAATTACGGGAATGGTCCCACACATCTGTACTTTCAAAGTGTCTGGAGGTTGGGAAAGACTAGAATAGCATGTAACCAGGCACCAAAGCGATAGTCATTCTTCTTCTACCTTCTTCTCTTGGCTAAGATGCTGTTCTGTCCTAAAAACCATCCTCTGTGTGAAATAATGGAGAATGTTTCTTGCCCCATCTCTTATTCCATATGAAATGACAGCTGGACTGAGTGGGCGCAATGTGGAAATTAATGTGTGGAAAGACAGGGTGACTCACTGTAGACTGTTTAAAATCAAGACTTCTCCTTCAGTGTTTTAGCACATGGCTTGTCTTCAGTTTGCTCAGACAGGGCAAGAGGCCATCTGTGGGAGGGAATGGGTAGGAGAAGAGGGCTGAGAACTGAGGCAGAATGTTCAGCATATTGAAATGAAAATGGATTCAGCTGAGAAGAGGAAAACGGCATTTGTATTTCTATCAATTTATGAATTTCAGGTTGATAATTTTTAACAAGCAGATTCCCTTTGTGATAGTCACAATCCATTTCTGTGTATAACCCACACATATTTTAGTAATGGATTTGGGGGTGGGGAGAGAAGTATACTAGTGCCGTTGTGAATTATGTATCTTTGATCTTTAGGTAGAAATTAGCTGTTGTTCTTTATTCTGAAATAAATGCATGGCTTGAGAACAATGTTTGTTCTTGGATTTGTTCGTACATTTATAGAAGAAATAGCGACTGAGTTTCATTCCAAGACTCCCAGTCAAACTTTTTCTGTGAGCTTGCTCAGAAGTGAATTCAGTACGGTATAAAATTTTATCAAGCTTCATTTCAATGTAAGACTGCAGTTTTAGGCACACAGACCTGTGGCTGAATCCCAATTGAAATTGGCTTCCAGTTAAACATACATAACACATACTTTCTTGAATTTATAGCTTGGATTTGCCAGAAAACAGTCCCGCCACATAGCTGGGACAGCAGTGAGGCGACATGGTTTGTCTTGAAGCCTCGCTTCATTCTTCCTCATTGCCAAGTCTTCCTCCAGCAGTTCAAAATAGCCAAAGAAGGCATGTTCTGAAATAAATCAAAGTGAAGCAACGTAGCTGCTTTGCTCTTAGAAATTGGCATTGGTGTTCGGGAATATTATTACATAATGGCTCAGAAATGCTTCATTTTCACAATAGTATGCAAGCTCCATATGTGTGCGGTATGTTCAATTTCCCAGTAAACATGATTTTGATGAGGCTACATAAAAACCATAACTGCTTTAAAGTGAATACTGTGGAACCTGTGAAATACTTTCAGATAACATTTTTTATGAGCATCTTGAAATGATGTCCTTAAATAATCTTTATAAAAGCTTTAAGGAATTAAAACCAATTTCTTAATTTGTTAAATAATTACTGCTTTCATCTTTTACAATGTATCAAATCAGAAAATCAAAGACTGATGCATATGTTTTAAGTCAGCCTAAATGATTAAGAAAAACAAAAGAATTTTGTTGCTCTAGAAAAAAAAATGCAGTACTGTTTCCAGTCTTCTTTTTTCTAAGGAAGATAGCCGGTACTTCCATGGCATCCTATTCCTATCTATTAGTGCATTTAAGAATCGTGATTACAAGTTTGGCATGTAGTAATTTTACCTTCAGAATTGATTATGTACTCTGTTATTTTAGTAGGAACATGGGGGAGATATATACCTACTTATCTCCTGATTGTATTATTTTTGTTTCTGAAGGTATTTTCAAGCCAGCAGAAATGGAACCACTGAATGGAACAGATGGCCAGCCAGAAGACCAAGGCAAGACAGAACCACCTCTGAAAAGTGTTGACGTATCTCCATACCATCGCTGGGTGACCTGGTGGAATGGGATGACCACAGGCGGAAATCTATATCTCTTTATCCTCTCACTGTTCTTGGTAAGGATTCTATCTTAATTGGGATGGACATTGCTTTCTGACAAAAGAAAAGGAAAACATTGCTTTTGTTTTTTTTAGATTCATACATTTTAGGGGCAGATTTCCCACGTCATAAATGCTGATATAGCTGAAATTAAATCAAAAGATGTGCCGTGTTACATCAGGTAACTCAGTCTTTTTATTCAAGTTAATTTTGCAGCTGCAAAAAGCCTCTGTGCTTTAAAAATAGACATGGTTATAAATAGAAGATTATTAAATGAAATCTTGGATTTGCTATTTAACATTTAAAAAGTGCAGTAACCTCACTATTCATGATCTGTTTCAACCACAGGTTTTCTTCTTTATGTTTTGGTGTGGTGGATGTGAGACAATCCCAGCAGTTCAGGATATTTTGGCTATCTTGTCCAACCTTGTTCATCCATCACAACCGTTGGATTCAAATTCTAACAAGGTATGTTCAGTGATTTCAGTATACTTCAATGTGGTGTATCAATGATCTTCTTGGTAGTGCTAATATCTTCTTGGATGAAATATTAATAATGGATTTAATACATAAAGCAGTGTTTGTTATGCATTATGAATAGCTTCTCTAGCTAAATGATGAATAAAGGAGCAGTTCTAAACTTGACATTAATGTGTACAGACCTCATTGAACAAATGGAAACTGCATATTATTTCCTGCTAAGTGCAGCACAGTGTTTATAAAAGGCAGACAAGGATATTCGCTTTGTGTGAACATCTGTGTCATTTCTTTCCCTTTTCTTTTTGTGTCATTTCTGTTTGGAAACAGAAGCTCTTAAGCTACATTCAACATCACATGACTGAATTTCTATTTGCAAATAGTACTTCCCTTCCAAAGGTGCTTTTTCAAGAGGCAACTGGACTTTCTGGTGTTTCTTTGCAGACGTTTCGCTTCTCATCCAATAAGTGAAACGTCTTCATAGAGATAGAGAAAAAAGACAAAAACCAGAAAGTCCAGTTGAAAAAGCACCTTTGGGACAACCATGACTGGGATGACTGAGAATCTCCATAGACATTTCCCTTTTGTTTATACCCCGCCTTCCTCAGTCTACCCTGCGTGCTTTCCAGATCCATTTCAAAAGATCCTTCTGAGCAAATCTGGCACTCTCAAGGGGGCACCAGACTGAAAGAGGAATTTCATCATCATGACTGAATGTAACTTATTATAATTTCTTGAACTTAAAAAACCCAATGAACATCACGATTCCGGTATATAAGTTATAAATGCAATTGTTTTACTCCTTGTGTAAAACTGCTTTATTCATGCCTGAGTTATGTCAGTTCAGGAAAACTATCTGAAAACGATATCACAGTGATAATATAAAGTATAATTGGATTGCATTTTTCTATAATGTGTTGTAAAGATTTAATAGCTTGGAGTGCTCTGAGCTATTGCTACATCCTTATTCATCTGAGTCTCTTTTCTTTATTCATTGCTCTTGGCTATACCTCTGACTCATTTCTTCTCTTTTACTGGCCTTATGCCACCATACAGATTGGCAGTCCTATCATAATCATTTCCTTTCTCCAAACTCTAATTGTACATCTTTTGCAACTATAGTTGCTGTCTCAGGGCCCATTTTCTTTGTAGACAGTAATGCTTTGTAAAAAGAACATTAGCAGTAGGCTTATAACAGAATGACAGAGTTGGAAGGGACCTTGGAAGTCTTCTAGTCCAACCTTCTGCTCAAGCAGGAAGCCCTCTACCATTTCAAACAAATGGTTCTTGAAAACCTTCAGTGTTGGAGCACCCACAACTTCTGGAGGCAAGTCATTCTACTAATTAATTGTTCTAACTGTCAGACAATTTCTCCTTAATTCTAGGTTGATTCTCTTGTTGATTAATTTCTAATCATTACTTCTTATCCTGCTTTCAGGACCTAAACTGGAACAATTACAATTTGTTCACAATTTGTACACCTCCTTTTCCCTAGAAGTATGGAGCTTTAGCTGCTAACAGGAATGTAAATAGAGCTCTCTGGTCCCTTGAGACACATCTTTCAGATGGAGGTCACTTAGATAGGGTGAGTGAGAGAGCTTAGGTGCTGAGCCTCCTCCTAGCCTGTGGCAAATGATGGATGGATGGGAGCAAAATAAGTCATGCAGATGCTTGTTTCCTACTGCTCCTACTGCAGCAGTAGGACTGAACCAAACAGAAGACTTATAAGATAGTGGCCAGGAATGAGAACTGGAGAAGCCACCAAAACTTTTCTGAGCTCTACCTCTACCACATGGTCTAGTAACTAGTTCTTCCTTCCTGTTCCATTTCTGGGTGATCTTAAGAGTAGAAATGATGATAGAAGTGATTCTGTAGAGAATAAAGAGGATGGTCTTGACAAGAGAGGGAAGATCAATGATCAAGGGAACAAGCAGATTTTGTTACTATAGCCCATCTTAATAAAAATAATTTTAAGCCTATGTAGCATCTGTTTCTTGGTCTGGTTTATCTTTTCAAGAGTAGAACTCAAGAGTTTGAGGCAAATTCTTCACTCATTCAACAGAAGTCTATTCTCAAGTTGCTTTCAGAAGTCAAGGAGGAATGTTAACAAAGACAAATGGCTTGTGCTGAACAGAGATGCTCTCTTGGGAGTGGACTAACGTCAACAATTAATTCACAAGGTTGATCAATGCTATCTTTCTCCTATGTCCAAGTATGGATCTAGATTCCAAAGGATTTAGATAATCTTTTTCCAGCATACTCCAGAATTATTCAGTGACCAAGAATAGGTTATAGCTTGAGTAATAATTATGAAGGGTGTCTGGGCTTGGAGAAGACCTCCAAGATCTGGAGGTCTTCTACTACAGCCCAGTTTGAAGTTGTTAATAGTACCTTCTCCAGAAGTTAAGCCTTAGCCATTGTCTCATCTCGGCTTTTTCTCTACAGAGTGAACCTTTCATTATCTATTTCAGAAGTCAAGAAAGATGTGCTTAATTATCACAGATGTGAAACTAGCAAGTTTTTGACATTTTATCCTTTTCTTGGTTTCTTCCCATTTTTTATCATATTTCAGAAACTCATAATATCACTTTTCCATACCATTGTTTTTCTGAATCAGTTCACAATATCATAAATGACAAAAGTAGCCCCTAGTTACCCAGGGGGGCATGTTGTAGTTCAATGAATTGGAAAAAGTTTTTATTCTAATGAGTAAAAAAAAATATTTATTTTCAAATTAGAATTGTTAATGTTTGGTCAGAAAATTAAAATGATTTACATAATTTCACAGCCACCTTCAGAACAATTTCCTACATTACATTTTCTTGCATGCCTCTCTGGGTCTTTCACTACCCTAAAATAACTATAGGTTTATATTCTTCCTTAGAATCTGATCAGGGATGAAGGCATCACAGTGTCTTACCTCCTGCTGTCTCTGTTCTCCCTTGGTTTGCTACTCGTAGCAACGTTGGTAAGCTGAAATCTTGGAAGCATTTAATTTCAGTTGAAGAGTTTGCGGAATAAATTAATAATTTCTGAGTTTCCTTAGAATGTTCTACTGGTACATTTGTGAAAAATAAGCTTAAAAAGCCCTAGCAATGTACGTATAAATTTCCATAAACATTATTCTCTGATTCTGGGAATTAGACAATTGTAGGGTGCCCTCTCTTACTTTTGCAAAAAGAAGAGGTGGTTTTTTTAAAATCATTTACTAAAGAAGGTAATTAGTTCTCTCAATCAGAGGACTGATGTGGGTAGTAAGATTAGCTTTGCTGTACAGTTCATTTGCTCTTTGCAAAGCTCTTATTCACCAGATTTATTGTTTGATCAAATAATAAGCTATTACCATAGAGCAGGATAATCATGCATATTAAAATGTAAAGGACAAACTTGTAAATTGACAGTGAACTGTAAAAGGTTCAAACCACTTCTACAATGAGATATTCCCTATTGTAGAGCAAACACAGAATAAGAACAGTGGGATTAGTCCAACTGAATTTAATGTCGAGTTCCACAGTTTTTTCCTATTTAATTTTTAATTAAGAACATCAGTAAGTAACAAAAAACTGCAGGGAAAGGTTCTTATGGTGTAAGTTTAAATGTACACCAATATTAGCAAAATATCTTGAGGTCTTTACATTCAATAGTTCATATGATCAGCCAAGTTATGAAAATATTTGACTACGAAAGGTTATTAAGTATTAAATAGAAACCGGGATCAACCTAATGTTTATACAATTAAAGTGTTCCTTAGTCCTACTTGATACAGAAGAACCTAGATTTGACATATATTTAATATTTAGAACTTCTCTTTTATAGTTAAAATTCCCACACACACTACTATTTCGTATTTTCAGTATTTGTGAAGAAGCTGCCTTATATTTAAAGCAACAAAACTTCCATTACTCTGATTTTCTTGAGAGTTCCACAATATGCAAGGCAATATGTCTTCTTAAATTGGCCAGAGTGTATTGCAAGTAATCACATCTGCAATGGAAGCCAGTGTTTCGGAAATGGCTATACAGTCCCTAAGTCTGATCCCTCCTTTCTTACAGTCTCCTCTGTCCATGCTCCACCCTACCAGGTTCACCATGACTAACTACCTAAAATGAATTCAAGGAAGCTTCTGATTGAAACTAGAGTGACAGCATTGTCAAAATATATTCCATCAAGTGCAAAGGGATTTTTGCTTAAGTATGTATGACCAAAATTACAACCTGAGTTTCAGGAATGCTAAATGTTAAGCCAACTACAGAATTTATTTTTATTTTTATTTTTATTTATTTGTTAAAATTATTTGCTGCTCATCTCGCCATGGGGCATCTTACAACAGTAAAACAGAAAAAATAATACATGAAAGCGTAACAGTAGCAAAGCAATGAAACAATAAAAATAAACTAGGAAAGTACAATAATATGAATTAAAAGATAGGGGAAGGAGGAGCAGGAAGCACAGAGGGGAGGTGGGGTCAACTGACTAGTCTAATTAGTTTAGATTGCTTTATATTGCTGTCTAAAGTTTCAGGGGTAAGGTTAAAAAAATTGCACACAAACGGATGCCTAAAAAGAAGAAAAAACTTGATAATGAAATCAGAAATAAACCAAGGGCTAGGAAATAGAAAGCTGATTTCCCTCCTTCCCCCATTAAACTAAGAGTACAGTAGTACATACTTTTTTAATTCAGTGATTTTATATAAACAAAGAAAAAGAAGTAGAGCATAGAACATATTTTCCTCTACCCAACAGGCAGCTGAACTGTGGGGAAAAGTCAGCAGGGAACCATGGATTCACTGAAAAAGAGGTCAAGAGGATTCATGCACACCTCTAAAATAGGGCAATTTCCCCCCTCAAAGTCTGCCCATCCTTATCCTTTTTCCTTATTAAACACAGCGTTGTTCCTAATGCCACGTTTTGGGTGGAAACAGAATAATTATTGATGGAATTGGAAGTTATTTGAATGCTACATTTCTTGCAATTGGTTCTATTGGTCTTTGCAGATTTTTGAAATAATACGAAAACAGATTATCAGAGATTTCAAAAAATGGAATAAGTCAACAGGAAGCTCTCGTTCAAGAAGCCTTCATTTCTGTCATGTGGGGGGGGGGTTGTTTTCAGAATCCAAGAACAGTTCCTGGTAATGCCCTAGTTCACGTGTGGTGGTTGTGCATCTCATGATAGTGGATGACTGTGTAAAATACACATAAGCATCTCTGCACATTTTCCAGGATCTCCACTGTATTCAGTGATAATTCTACTGAGAAAACTATTAGGCATAAAGCTTTCCAACCTGAGTGCAAAACTATAATAGACAATTCTCTTGCGGCATACAGAGGCGCTGCATAGAATTTTCCTCTTCTCTTCCCATTCTCTTCAGCAGGACCCATTGGTTTTCTCTCTAGAGAGCATTAAATGCAGCACAGTTTATTTTCCCATAGGTTTGGCGTCTTGTGAAAGCTCCTCCAGACCCCCCATTTCCCCTCCAAGAAGACAGGAGACAGTCTGTCAGCCGTCAACCATCGTTCACTTATTCTGAATGGATGGAAGACAAAAACGATGATGACTTCCTTGATTTAGATCCTGTACCAGAGTCACCAGTTTTTGACCTTGTGATGGATATAAAAGCAGAAACGGATCCAGCAACGCTTACAGTTAAATCTGTAGGGCTGCAGGAAAGGTAAGGCAGCATGTTAAGAAATGCAATCAGCTGATCACAGGGTAGGGGAAGCTTAGCCATTATTAACAATCAACTTAATTTGGACGAAATAAACTTATTTTCTTTCAAAAATAAGCAACTCCCCCCCTCAGCTCAATAATTAATTCTCAATATTTATGAATATACTCTATGAAACTGTTATGGATTTCTCAAACATTATTAATCTCGTTAAAGTGTTGGATTTTATGGCTGTTGAACAAAAATCTTATATTGAAAAAAAAAGATCCATTTGTTATTCATAGAGTTCATTTGCCACTGATGCTTTTCCCACAGTTTTTTTATTTGTTTTGATAATCACTGGCAATAAAAGATAGCTTTTAAAGCAAGAATATGTCATTTGAGAGGATTATTTAACCCTATCCTTGAAGCAACTTTCTCAGATACTATAGTTATTCCTCTACTACTCCAAACCTCACAATAATCTTCGAGGGAATGCCATGGAAAAGGTAGTGGATATTTCATTCATGCCTCTTTTCTTGCTGAGATGGATGATCTGAGAAAAGTCTTAGGACAGGGTGAGTTATCATTTTCTAGGTCTCCATATTTCTGACCAGCAAGGCAAATCAGCTCAAAAAAAATCTTAGAAAAGGCAGAAAAGGCAATTCTACTTGTGTATCTAAAGCCTTAGACAAATTTTGAGACAAGGGACGTAAATTATTATATTGTCTGTTATTCTTCTAATAAATAAATATGCTTTCCCTGACCTGTCTTCCTGGGGCATAAATCTCTATTCCAATATTTTCTAGCTGGCATAGTGTTAGGTTAACCTTTATTTGTTAAAGAAGCCTTGGTGGCGCAGTGGTTAGAATGCAGTACTGCAGGATACTTCTGCTGACTGCCAGCTGCCCGCAGTCTCACCGATTCAAGGTTGACTCAGCCTTCCATCCTTCTGAGGTTGGTAGAATAAGGCCCAGATTGTTGGGGGCAATATGCTGACTCTGTAAACCGCTTAAAGAGAGCTGTAAAAGCTCTATGAAGCGGTATATAAGTTTAAGTGCTATTGCTATTAAATTGAAGTACTGTATTTTTCAGAGTATAAGATGCACTTTTTCCACCCCAAGAAGTGGGTGGAAATGTCTGTGTGTCTTATACAGCGAATGTTGCCAAAGCCCCGCCCACCGGCCGGCCCCCACCCATTGACTTCAGCCTCCCCGCAATTTGCCTCCTTGCAGCAAACAGCAAAAAGA
>JANHFL010008092.1:0-12087 GCA_032468155.1 Oxyrhabdium leporinum
TTAAAAACGGGGTTTTAAAGATTTTTATATGTAAACCGCCCCGAGTCCTTGGAATGGGGCGGTATATAAATCTAACATTAATAATAATAATAAAAAAAAAAACAGGAGATATGTATGTTTGTGTCTTAGCATGGTTTTTAGAATTTGATGTTATTAATATATATCATTAAGAACAAAAAATAAAGTACTGCATACTTATTTTAGGTAATCCTCCACTTAGCAATCCATATGGTGATCCTAATTTATCACAACCAATAATGGCACTGCAGCAAAATGTGGCAGACATTTTGTTTGTGCGGACCAGTTACGTGAAAAAAATTATAGAAGATTGTAGTAATTCAGAAGAGACTATCAAACTACTTCGTTTCTGCTGTTGGGAAAATCCTCAGTTTTCATCTACAGTTCTCAGTGAATTACTTTGGCAGGTAAAAGCAAAAAAAAGTGTATCCTATGGAAATGGTTTTGTCATATCATTGTTAGTGATATATGTACAGTTTGATTCATGTCCATTTAAAATTTTGCATCCCACATCTAAAATATATTTCCAAGCAAAATGGCTCCAGCATATTAAAACAAGTAATTAATAGCAGAATTGAAGCTTCTGAACCAGCTCACCGCAATTGGTTTGGTTTATGTCTTTTTGTCGCACTGAACTTTAAGAACCGATTTTTACTCTTGAAGAAGCAACTTCAGTGCATGGGAAGCAATTCATAAATAGTTTTCAGGCAGTTTAATCCACACTATGTAGCAAAACTCAATTAACAAAGGATTTTACATGAGATAGACTATATTTCCGCAATGGTTTACTTAATTTGTATAATGAAATTATGACATAAATGTTATGCATTAAAATGATACAACTTTTCATTATGGTGTCTTCATGCACATGAGCTAAATAGCTGTAATAATGAACCTTTATATATAATGCATGTTTGTAAATAATGGAGATCTTCCATTATTATGGAGTTTTATTTTAATTGCTTTCTAAAATCAAACGCCGTAGTCATGTATTAGTAGAACTAGAATATGAATAAGAGAAGGAAAAATAGAATTCCCCGAATTTTTAATAATTGATTTGATATTAACGTGAACTAATCTAGTGGGAAAGCATAAAACTTTGGAAAATACATGTGTATTTTTAGTATATTTATTCTAATAAAGAACATACCTAGAATTCAGTGATTTTTACACACACACACACACACACACACACACCCCTAGACTCACATACAGGCATATGTACATGAAGAGTAATTAATCATTTAATTATAAAACCTTAAAACCATTTTCCCAATAGTTTGTTATGACCTAAAAAGGTTTATAATACTAATTCATGATACATATTATATGTGATATATGCTTGAATTATCAGAAATTGTATGTAAATATTTTCCTTTCAAGGTTGCGTATTCTTACACATATGAACTTCGACCTTATTTGGATCTACTTCTCCAAATCTTACTAATTGAGGATTCTTGGCAGACTCACAGGTTAGCATTTGAGATTCTTGGTCTTTTCTTCTGTTTGAAAATCTACTAGAAGCCTAAAACTAATTATTAACTTGCCAAACCCAAAAAAGAACCAGTTAATAATTGGATGCGATTTATTCAAAGTCAGACGAAGTTTGAATGACAGATTTGAAATTTATGTATGCATTTGCATTGGGGGGATATAATGGATAATTATATTTCTAACACAAAATATGTTCCTTCTTCTTCTTGACATTTAAATATTTTATTGGTAAAGTATAATAACTAGAGATGAGTCAAAGTGAAACTGAAAATACAGCATTACTAATATAATAAAGAATATATAAAAGAGTAATTAAACTAAAGATACATCCATAAAGTAGCAGCATAGAATTAGCTCAACCCTTTAACATATCATTAAATCTAGCTATATAGATCATGTATTGCTCCTTCTCATTTTAATAGTGTACTGTTTCAGCACAGTGATATTTATATAATAGGTATTTAACATTCTGCTATTTAGATGCCTTAATGAAGATAGATAAGTGGATATTCTATCAATATTAGTTACAGTTATTAATGTTATAAGCATTATGATTTTTGTTGCTTCTTAAGTTGGCCCTCTGCAATTATCTTCCAAGATATTCTGTGTTCTCTTTATTATTTAACAGAAGTTTCTGGTAATATTAAGAAAGTGATACTAATCCACTAACAAATCCCAGAAGAGTGAGGAAAGTGATTTTAATGAATCCTTCCTCCTTTTGTAGCTCAGAATACTAATTTAAAAATTGTTATGAAGAGAAATTAGCATAAATTTGCCTTTGCTGAATATCAGTTCTTTCTTTGTAAAATAACACTGGGTCTAGTCCAGAGGAGAATCTGGAAAGAAGTAAAACTATCTTTTTATAACAGAGACAGTTATATAGATTTTCAGCCTTTGTGAAATTCTGATCTTTTGATTTGTTTGGGTTTCCTAAGGATTCACAATGCACTTAAAGGAATTCCAGATGATCGTGATGGGCTGTTTGATACCATTCAACGATCCAAGAACCATTATCAAAAAAGGGCTTACCAGTGTATAAAGTGTATGGTGGCTCTCTTCAGCAACTGTCCTGTGGCGTATCAAATTTTACAGGTAATTGTTTCGATATTATTATTTGTGTGGTGCTCATTAAAAAAAACACCATGGATTGATGGAGGCTTTTTTGGTGACAACTGAATTCTCAGCAGAATAAACTAGCTAAATCAAGTTATTATTTTAGTGAAATCCTGCCTCCCCATAGAAAGACTATTTTTAGTATTTCTTTCATTCTCAGTCATGAGCAAGAAGCAATATATTATATTAAAAGCTGTGTGGAATGGAAGAGTTGGAATAATTCTTCAAATATGGAATTACTTCATTTTATCTCTACAGAGTAATGGAGATTTGAAGAGAAAATGGACCTGGGCAGTAGAGTGGCTTGGAGATGAGCTAGAACGTAGGCCTTACACTGGCAACCCACAGTATACATACAATAACTGGTCTCCACCAGTACAGAGTAATGAAACATCAAATGGTTACTTTCTCGAGAGATCTCACAGTGCAAGAATGACTCTTGCAAAGGCTTGTGAACTGTGCCCCGAAGAGGTGAGAAATCTAATGTTATTTTTAAATTCATTGGTACACAGATAATCTATTACAAAATTCTTAATAACATTACAGCTTATATAATAGACATATGGATTTATATTTTGATATTACACTTTAATGTGAGCTTTTAAAACCAGAAATTTATAGTTTCTTCATGCAGTAAGTTAATGAAGTTATTTTGATTGTGTTAAATCTTGAAAAAGAGCTGATGACTTGCATGTTAACATTGGATAGAAAATATTAATATTAAAGGCTACATTATACCAAGATGTTATTTTCCCTTGGTACAACATATTGAAGAAAAAAATCTTACATAAAAGAGAAGTCACTAAATCTTATATTTCCATTCTTTTCCAAGTTCTACTGTTAACTTTAAGCATCAGTTCTATAAATTTGCAGGTTTTCATTTCTTTGATTTTATCAAGATTTCTCCATACTACAAATTAAGCCATAGTGGAGTTCAAAGTTTTGAACTTCTATAAATCATAATATCAAACATATTGAGCAAAGATAAGATATAAGAGAGTTTGTGACATTTGCATAAACCAGTAAATTTCAGTTATTATCAACCCCAGTTTTCATATTCATGATTATTTTCTTTTCACAATAAAAACCAAATTTACTACGGAGTGGTGCTGTATCACACACTTTTATTTAAAACATAAACTTAGAGCCAAAATCAGTGCATTGGACTTAATATACCACTGGAAAACTAATTCAACAACCATTAGAAGTTCTGACCTGACCCTCTTACTCCAGTGTTGCATATGCACAGTCAATGTGAGAATAATCCATTGAAGCAAACATTTTTTAACGTAGTAGTAGTCAGTAAATATTGAATTATATCTACTTGTTTGAAGCTAATTAAAATAAGTGAATTATGTATTCTTGTTAGAATAGACGATAGGCCAAACTCAACATAGTCAAACAGGTGTGATTCCAGTGTAACAGAGCTCTGCAAATGTAGTGAGAGGCAGAATATGCAGCATTTTCTATTTTCTCCTTTATTAGGAGCTCTATCGTACAGTTTGGAACCTCTCAATGAAGAAAATGTAGATGACAAAAATAAACCACTAGTAGAATGATGTTTCTATGGGTCATAGATTAATGGCAAGAGGGTTGCAGATGTTAATATACCAAGATGTTAAGTACATACATATAAAATTCCCTTTGAGAGTGATACATGCACAAAAATGGAATGACTTCATTCTGTATTTGAAAATTTGAAAATTAGATCTATGAGTTAAAATGTCTGTACTATGTAAGCTTAAAAATGTGTAGGAAAATAATCATTTTTAAATAAAAAAAGAAACAGATAGATTTTGCCAATTTTTTTAATGGAGTGGATTTCATTTCTAGGAACCAGATGATCCAGATGCTCCTGATGAGCATGAATCTTCTCCACCAGAAGATGCTCCATTGTACCCCCATTCACCTGGCACCCAGTTTCAACAGGTGAGCACAGATTAATCTTAAAGAGAATTTGTTACTTTGCTAGAGCATCAGTGAAAGGCAACTCCATCTCTTTCTTTCTAATCGCAGCCAGCCTTTTAGATATTGTGCAAACATTTGTTGGTGCTTGCAGGGCAATTTTACAAAGCAAGCCTAAATGCCTCAAAATATCTAAAACTATGTGTACATTTTGCATAAAATGACTGCTAATGATAGAAGACAATTAGCATACTCCAAATGTTTTAGTCTATAATTCTCAAATCAGTTTGATTATATAAGCTGTAGCTTACAGAAATTGCTGGTAAACATGTTAGGTCCTGATTGCCAAACATAGTGTTTATGTCAGAGCCAGCTCTAGATACTTTGCTGCCCTAGGCAAAGTCATAATCGCACCTCCTAGTTTGGCTCATTTTCCAGTTTTCTTAGAAGTTTCAAAAATGTACTCTCTTCTGTTTTTCTTCAAGTTTTTGAGATTTAACACTTATTTTTTAGCCCCAGACATTTTTTTCCTTTTTTCCAACATTTTATCCTATTACACTGGGAAATTATACTAAATGCTCAAGTGGATGTCCCAGCTCGCAGAGTGTGCCTTTATTTATTTTCGCCTTTTTACTGTGTTTTTCAGTTTGGTGCCTGTAGGCCTGTGCCTTCTTGGTCGAGTTGGCCCCAAGCTAAGGGCTATGCTTCAGTCAGCACTGATCTGAAATAGTTCAAGAATAGTTTGTGTGGTGCATTTTGAATTTTCAGTTTTCTTAACAGGCGTGAAAGAAAGAAATTACATTAAATGCAAGCATATAAAATTAATTTCTTAAGTGTTATATGCTGCTAAAATACCATGCTACCTCTGCAAAAGTAAAATCATGTTATTTGATATTAATTATGTTATAATAATTGCATTGTTTTTATCTTTATTAACCAATTTCTTAAATGGATTAATATTAGTTGCCTTCATTTTGCTTAGTGATGTCTCTAGATGTAGATCTAGTTGTCACAAAATTGATCATGTTTTATCAGTCACTTCCCTTATCTGTAAATACATGATTTATTCTCAAGAGATTGCTTTTCTCTCTTCCAAACTTGCACAATTTATTTCAATTTTAGGTTATAATTGATAATTTATTTCAATTTTAGGTTATAATTGATCCCAGTTTATATTACATTATTGTGTACAAATTTTTTAAATTAGTTTAGTTCATGCATATGATGTAAATTATTTTACTATGTTTGACTCAAAGACTACTATATCTAAGGGGCAAAAAATTAATGACAGTTTTCTTTAATAAATAATGCTACTACTTTCTCACCGTTTCAATTCTGAACATTCTTCTTCCCTTCTTTCCCAGCTATTTGTTTATATTGATTGGATAGCATCTTTATTTTTATTCAGTTCTTGCACATAGTTAAACAGTGAATTGACATTTCGGTTTCATTATAAATTATTTTGTGTCTTATTTTTGTTAACAGACCAGTGGTGGCTAACCTTTTCGGCACCGAGTGCCAAAGTGCGCACTG
Organism: Oxyrhabdium leporinum; assembly: GCA_032468155.1. Taxonomy (NCBI): domain Eukaryota; kingdom Metazoa; phylum Chordata; class Lepidosauria; order Squamata; family Cyclocoridae; genus Oxyrhabdium; species Oxyrhabdium leporinum. Next base: position 6,064 of record JANHFL010008092.1, read on the forward strand.
GAAACCAGGAGAGCAGCTCCCCGATGCGCAGGAGCACTAGAAACCGGAAGCCTAGCTTCGCTGCATGCGCACCGGCCACCTGGTCTTCCAATTTTTAACATGCATGCATGCACAAAGACCGGCTGGCCAGCGCGTGCATGCGCTCCAGGGCGCTGCTGTTCTAGTTTCTGGTGCTCCTGCATGCGCAAAGACCAGATGCGCGCCGGAACCCGGAAGAGCAACGGGCGACGGCTGGCATGCCTGGAGAGATGGCTCTGCGTGCCACTTCCAGCACGTGTGGCATAGGTTCGCCATCATGGCTCTAGACTGTTACAAACTAGTCCATCAAGCAGCTATTTAACTAAAGAAAATCAAAAAATTGTTCTTAAAATATATTTTCTTTCTTGCAGAATAACCATGTGCATGGACAACCATATACAGGGCCTGCAGCACACCATATGAACAATCCTCAGCGAACTGGCCAACGAGCACAAGAAAATTATGAAGGCAATGAAGAAGTTTCACCACCTCAGACAAAAGAATAGTGAAAATGCACATAATTAACTTGCTCCATCAAGACTGTGCACCCAGGCCTTACAGTCCAACTTTTCTCTGTGTCTGGCTGATATTTAGAAAAACTATTCCTAATCAACATGGAGTGAAGAGTCTATTCACTGTCTTATCTGCAGAAAATTGCTGTCAATATATAACCTGCCTGCAGTGGAAAGTGTATAGTGTTTTGTAATAAATGGCCTGATGCTAATGTGTAAATGGCAAAGGTGTATATAGTATATTAATGTTTGACTGTTAATTCTTAAACAAGAACCTTTTTTTGTCTTGAATGAGACTCACAGATCTACAACAATTAATTTCTTGATATATCTGCTGTGCTCTACAACCAGTGTTGCCTGCCTAATGGCAGTTAAATCAACTCAACTCGATACCCTTGCCCCACCCAAAAAGTAAGCCTCTTCATTCCAACCAGAAAAAAATACTTTCATATAACTCTTTGCCACTGGAGTCCATTTTACTATGAGCATCATAATGACTGGTAACCTTTTAATTCTTTGGTTGATGTGGAAAATTGGTGATATACCTTGTTTCTAGGTCTTTTTCCATTGCCTTTTCCATTCTGGTATTAAGTTAATCACTTGAAGCTACAGTTAAGCTGTAACATTTAGCATGGCTTCACACCAAGTTAGAGTAGCCAGTGAGGAAAGAAAGTTTCAGTTGTCCAAAATGACAACTGCTGTTTAAACCTTTTCTTCAGACACCTGGGTTATAAAACAGGAAGGGAGGGTTGGGCAAAGTGGCTGATGTTTTTCAGTTGCACATATGTTCCTCACATCTGATGTTTGACAGTTGTGTCTCTGGATGGGGTAAAAAAACCCACTTAGTTTTCAGTAATAGGAAATTTAAAAAATTAAAACAAATATGCAAATTTTGCTATGCCAGGATGCCTGGAGCATAACAGACTGTATTTGGTGTGCTTGTTTTGTCTCTTCAGTAGAGCTTATTTGATAAAACTTCTAATACTTTCCTTTATACTGTACTGCAGTGAAGTGGAAGTCAACAAAATCATACAATACTTGTGAGTGCCACTGCACCAAGTTAACTTGATTTTCTGCTCATGCACAATTCTACTTGAAAGCAAGAATTGTCTTAGCTCTATATCCATTATAAGAGAAATCTTAACCTTAGGAGCAGGGTTTGATTAAAGTAAATAAACTACTGGTTAGTCAAATATAAACCCGAGGTATCTCTGTTCCAGAGTAAACATTTGCTTAAAGACTTCAAGGAACTCATCAGTAAATACTGTATTTAAATTAAAAATTGGTAACTTGAATGTGTGTAATTATTTTGGAACCTTTCAAAAAACCAAATACCCCCTGCAAACAGATACAGCCGACCCTATACTATTTAAATATTTGCTGTTTTATTTTATAGAAGTTATTTTGCTGAATTCACAAATAGAATTTGATTTAAGAAGACCATTTTTGTCCTGTGGTATGTGCGTGTGGTTTTTTTTTTTTAAACAGAATGCACAGGTAGTTGAATTCTGTGCACTATATTGAATTCTGGAACAAAAGTCACAGTGAGATTTGGTGGACAGAAATTTGATCCTTTATAAAGAATAAAAAAAGAAACCTGTCATAGTTTCTTAATGTGACTATCTTGTACTTTTTGTATGTTTTATATGTACATATATATTTAATGAGCACAAGCTTTCTGGTATTTTTATTAAGTTAATACAAACTGCTGCTTATCAAACTTAGGATTTATAGTTGAAATAAGTAAAATGAGGAAATCACAGATTTCTTTTGCATTTAGCGTAACTAGAGTTTTAACACATTTTTATTCTAGGTAACAGTGTTTGTGTTACCCTTCCAGGTTTGCTCTAATATACTTGTTATGTTTTAATAGCATTTTCTTGGATAGGCTAACAACATTTGATTGAAGATTTACCCATCTATTTGGGTAAATTTAGTACTAGTTTAAACAAAATAATACTCTGATTTTGTGTTAGAACCTCAAGCAATCCCTCGGTCCAGCATTTATTGTTAGATGTTATTTCAAAGACACTTTTTGCCTTCCAAAACAAGTTAGTTCTTACTTCAGCCTTGGGGATGGGGAGTGGGGGAAGCAAGTGTGACACAATTGTGGAACTTATGTTCACAATGCTGTATGTTTTTTACCCTCCATGGGGGAACATGTTTTCAAATGTTCAGCTTAGGGTTGTTACTAGTAAACTTTTACAGAAAACTGTATGAGAGTATGGTTGATATGGAAGTCAATGGGTAGTAGAAATATGAAAATTCTTTTTGCTTTTGGCAAAATGTTAGATTTATTCATTTTAAAATGTTCTACGCAGTAATTTATGCTTCTGTCAGTTATGGCAACAGTAGCTTCAAAACTGTAATTTTATTACCTCAGTATTGATGGCACACATTAAAACCAAGTCCTCAAAGTGCCTAAATGTTTGATTTTGCTTTTCCTTTTATTATTGAATTCTATTTTTTGTTTTTAACACCTAAGGAGAAACTGCTGTCTTCCATAAAAGTCATTCACCTAATGTTAATCTTACCTTTTAAAAATAATTTTAAGATTCAAACAAAAGTAAATTGAACAGCTATAGAGAAAAAATAGCAATTTTCTTACCAGAATGTATTTATAAAAATAGCTCTCATTTTTATAGGACCAATTCTGTATAGGTATAACTCTTTATCACTGAGCTCGGTGAATACTAAATGTTTCGTTTTAGTATTCTCACTGCTAAATTCTAACCTAATTAAATAAGTATGCACGGCTGCCAGCTTGCTGTTTTTTTAATGTATTTTCACTTTGAAAGATCTTTTGAATGCCAAAAGTCACAGGAGCCTCATTCATTAAAAATCAAAACAAAACTAGATTCTAGTCTTTTAGCAGTTGTGGGAAATAACAGTAAGCATGATTGCAATGATCTCTGAAAACCAAGCAAGAAGTAAAAAATATCCAAAATAGAATTTTAAACCTCATAATCCTTAAGTTCCATATAGTTTGTTTTGAGAATTGGCTTTAGAAATGCATGTATTGATTTGCTTTTCAGACAGAATTAATTAGAAATAATTATATAGAGAATGTGTATATATAGAGATAACTTTTGAATGTGTTCATAAGTGAATTAAAAACAGTATTTTAAATAGTGTAGAGTTAAGAATAAAAAGTTTTTCTTTCCTCTTTTGGCACACTTTCTTATAGAAGAATACATGATCTTGCCACTGCTGTACAGGCATTCTTAAATGAAGTTGCACTTTAAAAACAAGCTGCAAAATGTTTGTGTTAGGTTTCATGTTTCATGAAAAGCATATTCCCTAGGTGGAATAATCTGAAGAATTATCCCAATAACACTCCTGTGTGTTTCATTGGAGCGTGATTAAAATACTGTTTTGTTTTTCAGACAGTCGTAGTGTTCACTAATCTCATGTACAGTTTATTTAAAAATAGTAATATTACCAAATGTTACATGGCTAGATGTTTGTGCTATATAAAATAGATTGTTAGGGATAAAGTTAACACAGGTTATGCTAGGATTCACATTCATAAAAACTATTTTACCAACAAACAAAAAACCCAAGAAATTTCTGCAAGAAATAAATACTTCAGAAAACTACAAACACTTTTCTCTCAAAGGAGATTATGGCAAATTAAAAATACGATAGGGCAGGTTCACACTTGCATGTGTACCATTTCATGATACTCAGGTGATTTGTATGTTATTGAATCAAATCAAATGTTTTGGCTGAAACATTTGCAGTTTTGCAATGATTTCTTTCCTAAAAATGAAAAAAATTGACAGAAGAAGGCTTCTATCTCTTCCTGTTTCTTCTAACAGTCTACCCTGAACTCAAGAATTGAGTTCAGAATCTATCTGAATTGGAACAGTTATTTTCTACCTCTAAAAAACTATTTGGGGGAATGGGGAGGAGGTAGCTGAAATGTACTGTTTGCCATTTTCTTTCATAATTAGTTTACCAGATCCAACTTTTTTTCAAAGCAATCTCCCAATACTGTAAATAGAAGCAAGTTGCCACATATTAATCCTGTTTTAGCTATACATTTGGCTGTAGGCTTTGTCAACTTCGTTTGGCTGGTTGGAACCATTTAAAAAGAAGAAAAGCTTTTCCTTATTTTACACTTTGAAACAAAATGGATAAAATCTACACATGTTCTATCTTATTAATTTTTCAATTTTCTATTTTTGAAATTAATTAGGCTTTTCTCTATTTGTCTATTTAAACATGACTGCAGAATTAATATTGTTCATTATATTAAGCTATTTCTGGTACTTCCTATTTCGGAGGAATTTTACATTGTTTTTTTCCAAATCAAGACATTATATAAATTATGTATTGAAGTGGATTTGAATTACAATGGCTTCCAGGTGTCTAAAAAATAAATACTTTTAGGTTACTAAAAGTTACTACCTACATTGGTGACTTGCTCTACTACAAAACATGTACTTAGGGACAGGCCTAACTACAAATCAGGAAGTTACCTGTTTGAATTTCATTTGCTGAGAGCTCACTAGATCGCCTTGGGGAAGTTACTCCGTCAGCATCAGACTCTCTTATTAAGGTAATGTACTATAGTTGTATGCAAAAACTATGCATCTTCAGTCAAATCATTAAAACTGAAAACAGGTTGAATTTTCAACAAGACTGATCCAAAATATAACTCTGATTCAGATTTGTTTAAAATAGAAAGCTAAATTTTTTTGAAATGGTCTTCAAGGTCAATCAAATGGTCTTCAAACAATCTTCAAGATTGTTTCTGAGTTAGAAATGTTATGTGAGGGAGGGAGAAAGGGAGGCAAAAATCAAAAGCCCAAATAAGACACTAATAACAGAAAAGTGAAAGCTGCTAACTTCTGCCAAAGGAAGTATTAATGAGCACTGATGAAGGGAAAATACAGGCTGCCTGTTATATTCACCATTTTCTGATTCTGTAAGCACCCACATAAAGATTAAGTAGGCCTTCAAACTTTACAGAGATATGTTTTGAACTGTTATATGTAGAGCTGTTAGCTTCTGTTCATCCAGTCTATATTTTGACCAAGGGTACCTAAACTTGTAAATAACTCTTAATTTCTGTCACTGTAGTAACTTACCAGATGCATGCAGTTGGGTTTTCGCTGCTTTTGTTTTCTGATTTTTAAATCTTTCAGAAGTGCTTTGTTGGCAGTAATTAGCATTAATGTAGGTTCTACCCAATATCCCCTGGAAATTCACTACCAAGGCTGAGTCATTGATGGGTAGCAATTCCAACTGCTGTAATGAAAATGAATCCCAGTCATTGAGATGTCTGTTGACTGACGCAAGCGCATTGTCAAATTGTATGCCAAGCAAATTATATATTTTATTTTCTATGGATCTTTTAATTCATTTTGCTTTTTCTTGACCCAGTAATAATTCTAAAATTTATTAAACAGCATTTGTCATTCCCCCCCAGGCAATAATTTCTATGAGGTTTTAATAAAGGCTTATGCCCATCGGTTCCCAAAAGTGA
>JANHFL010008092.1:23981-35322 GCA_032468155.1 Oxyrhabdium leporinum
TCTTTCAAGTTTTGTGCTTGAGTAAACTTAACATTTCTTACCCATATCCTTTCCCAGGTTTCCAACATTACCGGTTCCTTAAAGTTTTGCGCCCATTTAATCATACAATCTTTCACTAATTCCGATGCTGAGTATATATTTTGTGATAATGCAAAAGAAGAGTTTTTTCATACAACTTATTTCTCCTTTCAGAACAAAATTAAAGAAGAAAATGCTAGTAGTGTTTGTAAAAAAAAACACCCTGAAAATCATGATACCAATATTATCCATGGTATAAAATTGCCTGGAGTCTGAAAAAGCATAGGGAATGCTTCCGTAAGATGATTGTAGCAGAAGAAAACTAAACCATTAAGCTTATTGTAAAGGTAACTTTCTCAATACTCTCTTTTCTTTTTGTATGCAGCTGCTATTGATGGATATGAGGAATGCTGCTAAGACTGACTGTTGCTATGGTTTCTGGGAAACTATAGTTTCTACTTCACAAATAAGTGCATGAAATTCAGAGCATGAGGGAGTTAAAATTCAAGACATATTTTAAAACAACACAATCAGATAAGCAGACTGTATCTTTGAGGTTCTTATGTGATTTATTCTCCATATTTCTATCCAGTAGTTCAGGGACTCTTGTTGGCTTACAACGTAGATATACTGTACGTAATTTTTCTAGTGAAAAAATAGAATCCATGGGCAGATTTTTCCCTTATTAGTAAACACGATTGAACACTTATTGTACAGAATTGCTGTTGATTCGTACTGGATTTATAGAAATGGTTATTTTAAAACTTGCCCCATTGGTCTCAAGTAGATTGAGATAACTACTTTTAACCATGTTTGTCAGTTTGTTGCATTTTATAACGTCTTTTTAGTGACATCTTCTATTTTTTTAACCAAGTGGAATCTCATTTTACAAATATTTATCATATTTAGAAATCGCCTATCTCCCTCATAGAGGTACTCTCAGTGGTGTAGAATCAAAATATTAAAAGTATAAAAGCAGTATATAAAATTGAAAAGAGGCAAGCAATGTTACAAATTAAAAGGTGAGTGGTTACAAATAGCAGTCTTTTTTATATAATCATCTAGGCAGAATTTGGATGGCTGTGACCAGATTCTAAAGCAAGATGTTCAGAAAACAGACTCAAGGTCAAAACAGATGGGAAAATATTGATCAGTACAAAACAAGAAATACGTCTTGATAATAAAGACAACTGACTTCACTGTATATGATTTATGATTATCAGGAATTAACTTAATAGATTAATTTCAATTCTTATCAGCAATCCTAGTTATTTCAATGATAGAGAATAAAAGTCTCTCTGGAGACTTGATGAACAGTCTTAGCAATAATATTGATGTGGTCTATCACTGCTGGGATATTTTTTGTCTTAGATTAACCAACAGCCCTTGTATTGCTTGATGGTATTCTACCCAAGTACTAATCTGGTTCAACCCTGCTTAACTAGCTGTTCAAGTGCTGCAACATAATGTAACTATGACAGTACACGAATCCTGACGTTTTATCATGAATGAAGGCAAATATATGTCCTAAGATAAAGTTGCAGGATCCAATCTGGGTCAGTCACCGGCACCAGAGGTTTATTCCTCTGAGCTTTTTTGGACTCTTGCTGGAGCCCATCTTCAGGGAACTTCTCCCTAGCAGAGTGTGACTAAACTTCTGGTCCCGGTGACCCATCCAGATTGGATTCTGAATTTTTATCTTGAGTGGATTTTTTGTACATTACTTTAAAACTGGTAAGATACATATGCATCATGTTTAGGAGAAATAGCTGTTTTGAACTGTTGATATTTGGTTGTCCTCTTTGACTGTCCCATATTTACTAGATACGACAACCAGTGCCGATACAGCAGTGTATCTAAAAGTGAATCACTGTGCTTAAGCCAATGTTCTCCACTGTTCTGAGATTCAACTTCACCGTAGAAAGAAAACTTTCTTGAAGTTGAGAAAAAAATCAGATGCCATACAGTATGGGTGTGACAGAAAAATGTCTCTTTGCTGCTATGTGACGGTCATCAGTATTTTTGCAGCATAGGTGAGAGACCTGGCAAAAATAGTACTTGAAAAACCGTATAGAAGAGGATGGCCGCTTAAAATATCTGTGGGAGTAACGGTGACGTGTTATCAAATCGGATTTACCCTTGATGAGCAACGCGGGACCAGGCACAAAACTCATTATCCCTTTATTGTTCGGCGATTCTGCGGGTCTGTGAGAAAGAGATAGGAGGAGTTATTACCCATCCTCGTTGTTGCCAGGGTACCGCTATTTAGGTCACACACAAGGGAGAAACGAGTCACATCGTGCCTCCATGACATACTCATATACTCTCGCGCTGTTTTTTGCAATGCTCCCTCACCGAATCCCTGCCATCTCCCTTTTCGCGACCCAGATCTGCGCCACTGCAGCTACGAAAGCCGCTCATAATCTAAGATGGCGGCTGAACTAAGCTGGGCTGTTCACGTGACCTAGGAAGACTGCTGCCAAGATCAGACTTCTTTTGACAGAAATCTCGCGAGATCGTGCAGGAACCGGTTGAACCACTAGAGTTTTTATGAAACGAAAACAGAAGGGAGGGGGATGCTAAAGGAGGGGGAATCTCGCGTGAATAGCGCTATAAACTTTGTGTAGGGAAGACTCGCGGTATCATCTAACGCCGCCTGAATCGGAAGGAGTCCAGAATTTACTTTAGTTCTCGCGGTAGTCTTGGGATTTCTTCACCCTCCCCCCACCTCTTAATGCGGAGCGGAGAATTCTCCCCGCGATACCTTTTGCAGCAAGCAGAGGTGGGGGGAGGGGATCGAAAGGAGGAAGAAGGGGCGTGGCTTGCGCGCTGAAGTCAGCACGGCGGCTGCGAGGGGGCGGAGGAATATATAAAGGCCCAGGTCGAACTGGGGGGTGGTGGTGTTTCAATTAGAGAAGCGATTCTAAGGCGGAGGAGGGAGAAGCGTTGTAGGCGAGGCGTGTGAATTTGTGGTGAATTCGAGTTTCTCTACGCGGAGCGGGACCTCCCGGAACGATCTCTCGTTATGAGTCATGTGGCAGTGGAAAATGCCCTCGGTCTAGATCAGCAGGTGAGGGAACTCAAGGGAAAAACAGACGGGTGGGCCTGGAATAGTGAGGGCTTCTCGCCCCTCTCCCAACTAGTGGCCGATCTGGCTTCGGGGCTCTCCAACGCGTTCCTTTGCCCTTGTGATACCCCACTATCTTCCCTCGCTCCACCAGCCCGGCACGTTTTTTGTGCCGGGCTTCTGGTGGCGCATTTTACTGTGACGCAGTTCCTTTTTTGGAGGCCGCAATTTTGGCGGCTTGGGCTCAAATCGTTGTAGGCCGAAAAATGAAGTGGGAGGGGGGAATTGAAGGGCAAGGAGAATCGCGGCGAAGCGTGAAGGATAGGGTAAAGCGCCCGTGGGCCGTGAGACAGGCCGGGCCTGTTCAGGGGCTTTGTGCGGCTCCGGCGAGTGTTACATCTGCCGGACCCCCTAGCGGCGTTGGCTTCGAACTGCAGCGGGCGGGGGACCACGGCTGCCATCGAGCGGTGACGAAATGGGAGGATGGTTGAAGCGCGTGCGCGGTTCCCTAGCCGGGGAGAGGGAGCCACTTAGCTACTGCTGCCGCTCTTGCGTCCTGTGTTGGGTGGGTGGGCGCGCGCGCCCCCATCTCCTTTGTCCTCGAGGCCCCTGTCGGAAAGGGGGAAGGGTGGTACCGCGCCTGGAAAGGCGGATTTTCCTCCTTTACGCTGGTCACAGCTCAGCTCCCCGTTTCTATGCTTGCCCGTGGTCGAGGTGTTGGACAGCGGTGGCAGAGCAAAGTCTTGCGGGCGGTGTGGGCTAGAACCAGCTCCCGAAATGGATCAAGGAGCCGGTCAGGGAAATAAGAGCAGGCGTGTGACGTTGCCACCCGATTAGCGGCGGGCTAGGAAAGCGCAGTCGTCCGCTGCGGCAGAGCTGGAATGCAGCGGCTACGGCCTGAAAACGCTGAGAGCAGGCAGGAAACGACTCCCCAGCTAGATCTGTCTGGTCCGGGGAGGCAGCCGCATAGTTTGCGATTTTGAACGAGGGTATTTAGACTAAGATCAAAATATATGTAGGCAGATTTTTAAAAAAAATAATCGACATATCTAGTGCAATGTTAAAGCTGTGATTTACTACATAAGGCATCTATAGCATATAACTATTTAGAGTAATGTAATTTTGCTCAGAGAAATGAAATCTGCCATAACGCATTAAAAGAAGTGGTGCGGAGAATTTGTTTCTATGTAAAGTGAGCTTTTTAAAACTGGATGGTAATTATGGGAAAAAATTGGCACGTTTAATTTCAATATAAAATACTCTGATGGTCCACCATTTTAATTGCTACATTCTATAAATAAGTACTGATAAAACAAACGAACAAATGAAAGTTTTTCTCTTGCTTTGATATTACTAGTGAATTTGCTTGATATTTTGAGTGAAAGCTAAAACTTGGCAGGTTTTCATTTGAAAATGTTACTAACTTTGTGTATTTTTAAGTTTGCTGGTCTAGACTTGAATTCCTCAGACTCTCAGAGTGGAGGAGGAACAGCAAGTAGTAAGTACATGATTCAAGAATATGTTGCTAGGTTTAATATGTCTTATGGGTGGCCCATCATTTCAGTAAAAATAGCATTTATTGATGCTTCAAAATCAAGCCACTATTCTCTTCCCACACCAGTATTTGTATTTGTTATGCATCTTTAATGTTTTTTAAATCTTGCTGGACAGTTGAACTTCAAAAAAAAATGTTAAGGGCTGCATGCTTCCTAAATCCAGTGTTGTATGACCAGACCATCACTCATTCAATTTCTGAATCTTGTAACTTTTCTGGAAGCTATTTGAAGAATAGGCGAGATTGTTGGAGTGGAATATCACCTACCAGTGCTATCTTATTCCTTTTATACTGCCAAAGAGCCACTGTTGACCGAGTTCCAATATTGTATTTTTTAAGTTCTGGCAATATTGGCTTGTTGCTTAGTGGGATAAATGGGTTTCAAAGGAAAATGCTACAATATAACCATTAATGGGCTTTTTTTAAACTTTCAATTCTTAGTAACCTAACCTGTTAATGGCAAAGTAGGTTATCATATACTGTATTTTTCAGAGTATAAGACACACTCCTCGCCCCCCCCCCCAAAAAAAAAGTGGGTGGAAATGTCTGTGCCTCTTACACAGTGAATACAGGCCCGTTTTTGGCCTCCGGAGGACTCTGCAGATCCCGTTTTTGACCTCCTTGGTGTCCAGAAGCACACCGCAAGCCAAAAACGTGCCAGTTTTTGGCCTAGAGAGTGCTTCCGGACGTCTGGGAAGGCAAAAAATAGGACCCCCGGTGGCCAAAATGGGTGCGTTTTTGGCCTGCAGAGTGCTTTTGGACGCCAGGGAGGGCAAAAATGGGACGCGCGGAGGCAAAAAACTTTTTTTCTTGTTTTCCTCCTCTAAACCAAGGTGCATCTTATAGTCCGGTGCTTCTTATACTCTGCAAAATACGGTAACTATAAATTACTCTGTTTTAGAAGTTCTCTGTCCTTGAAAGCCAAGTAGAAGTTATAAAGTCACAGCTTCCAATCATGAAAAGTACTGCGATGGATTGTGAATGTTCTAGATAGCAAAGTTTTTTAAAGTAACAAGTATTTTTTCTTCCAGAAGGCCGGTACATTCCTCCTCATTTGAGAAATAGAGAAGCTTCAAAGCAGGGTATGTTTGTTCATACAGATTTCAATAGTGAAGTAATAATGCTTTATTTAAACTTGATTCACAGGTGGATATGCATTACAACCTTCCAATACATTAAATATTAATAAAATCCTATACTACAGCTTAGAAGTGATATCTGGTTATAAGTAGCAAGGAAGCATATAAAAAATTGAATTTGTGCACTAACTCAGTGATATTTTTTACAGTATGAAGGTTGCAAGAGAAAATTCAGCTTGAGTGCAATACAGTTAATAGGCTAGTGATTGAGAGTTGCGTTTTCACTTAAGCAGTAAAGCTATTTAAGCAATAATGCAATTTACTACAGCTGAAACAATGGTGACACTGGGCCAACAGAAATACTGTTTCTTCTGAAAGTTATGATCGAATGACATAATTGACAATTTGGATTTCAATTATGAAATGATCCATCATGAAAGATGGGTAGCTGCTTGGGTTAATCTTCCCCAGAAGGATATTACCATGGGTGAGGGTACTTGAAAGCAATCAAAGAGAAGATTTGTAATACTATTTTGAGTGAGTGGATAAAAACCAGCTTTATAGTGGACTGAAACATGCTTGGAAGTAGTGAGAAATGTTTGATATTTCTGACTGTCCTAAGCTGTTGATTGATCAGCTCCTTCCTTTTTTTAAAGCACCCTGTTAGATGATTGGGTTGGGGTGGGGTGTCTTCATATTGGCCACAAAAATTCAGAGACTTGCTTGTTCTACTTCTCCAAATGTGAACTCTACTGTTGCCAAGGGTAAGCTGACATATTTGTAGAAACGTTACATTTCGGAATAAGGCTGCCAAAAAGTTGTTAACGCTGGTCGGAGACATTCTATAACAGAATGTTTTAATATGCTTTCAAACTGAATGATAATGCTGGGAGTTTTCATGGCTCTTTTGCAGCGTGCAATATCCATAACTATACAGCAAACTATCATACCAATTCGATGCCATCACCAAGAAGCTGTAAGTTGATGTCAGGCTGGGGTGATTTTAAAGTGTCGTCTGGGAGCATGCCTCTAAGCAGTAACTTGCAGTTAACTAACAGTTTGAGCTTTTTCTTCAAGCACATTCTCAGACATGCCATGCCTTCTTTGCCTCAATTTAACACTTTTCTTAATTGGTGTAACATTAAGAAAACAGGCAGTGGAGAAATGTTGAATTCTTTTGCTCCTTTCAAGTTTAGTACTTTTTAGTGACACTAATTTTTATTAAAAACCTATAATTTATCAAGTACCAGAATCCACTTTTGTAGACTCATGGTTATGTGGTGAGAAAGTTATTAGTTCTTAAACAAGACGCCAGCATAGTAACAAAAAACTTGAAATTCACCTTCATTAATTTAAATCCAAGTTTATTATGGCCACAGTTCTTTTTAATGGCTATGTGTACTAAAACTATTTAACCCTTTCTTCACCAGCAATGCGTTTAAAATGTTTCCTTTGTCAATAGTGTAAATCTATTCCAAATTTTAAAATAAAACACAGGTTTCCTGTTTTGTGGGCATGTTCTTATAATGTTACACACTAACATAATGGTTGAATCTTTCAAGGTAATTATTCAGCAGGTGCTTTGTACTTTCCCCACTATTAATAACTAAGTATTTTATCTAGGAACTGGATAAGTTTCTGAAAGATTAAAAATATCATAAATTTGAATAGCTTATTCAAAATACTGTAATAAAACGACAGATTTTAAAAATAAAATTTTTTGGTATATTAAATATTGTCAGATACAGTAGGACAAAGTTTGGGAAGCACTGGACTAATGTGATCTTTTGAAGAGGAAAATATTTCATAACGTTCAGTTTTCCTTAAACTTCCCTTTTTAAAGAATTGTATTTAGGATTGGAGGCCTGTGGAGAAACAGGGAAGGATTGTTTGTTTCAATCTTTCCTGGTTTATGGGGAAAATTTCTTTAGCTCTAGTTGTAGCAAATACTTTACCCCCACAGTCCAAGCTGGTAGCAGATTAACCAGGGTATGATTCTGAAACTTTTCACAATGTTTCTAAAGATAAACCAGATAACTAACCTTTTACTGGAACTCACAAATGAAGGCAAATATATGTGTCCCAGAATAATGTTGCAGAGTCCAATCTGTTTTGGTCACTGGGATCAGAGGTTTAGTCTTCTGAGCTTTCGGACTTGTGCTCTCAGGATGGGCTCCAGCATGACTCCGAAAGCTCGGAAGACTTAACCTCTGGTCCTGATGACAGACACAGATTGGACCCTTTTCATGAACTTTCTAATGATAGTTGCAGACTTCTAACATACTGTACAAGCAGCTTTTTCTTTGAAAAAAACTGATCTGAAAAAAATGCACATATTGGCATTGGCCAGTCAGAATTGTGCTTTTAAAAATTGCTACGTGCTTAATCAATTGCATATTTGAGCTTAGCATTGGACCTTGAGTTTAGTGCTGGACCTGCTTCAAATTGACCAGTTTTTATTTGGATGTGCTTCAACTTACTGCATGGCAGCAATATTGGTATACAAGGTACCTAGCTATAATACAAATCTAGTTACAATAACTTAAGAAAGTTAGTTGAGCTACATAATTATCCATAAACTTTGTTTGCAGCTTTTGTGAACATAGATGCAGAAAACCTGCAATTTTAATTGAGGACAAGTTGCCTTTTTTTAAAAAAAGAGGTGCCCTTAAATGTAAATTTATGGCAATAAAAGTCACGCTGTTACAATGGAGCTTGCCAAAACTATTTGCTGGCACAAGTGACATTTAACACTTTAATTGTTTAACTTTTTATTCTCTGCTAAAGATTCCCCCAACTGGGACTCTCGTGGAGGTAATGTCTATGATCGTGACAGCCGGATGAATGGCTACGATCGTGATCACGGTGTGTTTGGATCCAGAGGAGGATCTGGACGTGATGACAGAGGTGGGCGTGGGGACCTGTTGCTTCCATCCAACTTAATGATTAAATAGTGATTAAAAATAGCTTAAGATAGGGGCAAAGTATGAAGCTCATGGAACTTATGGAAAATTCTTTGAATTTTCTTACCAAGCAACTTTAATGGAGCTACCTTCCTAAACTGAAATGCAACAGATAGTTCTGAAATTTTAGTGGGTCTTTAGAATCCTCACCACAGTTGAAGATAATCAATTTGAATCCTGGAGTCAAAACTTTTCCCGTTGGAGGTTTCTATTAATGACTTAGCAATATTGAACTCGTTGCCCAGTAGTTGTTCCAATTGCTCTCTTCAGATTTTACATGTCCAGGAAGGTATACTTTCTCAAAATCTTTCATCATTTGACTGTTTCTTCTTTACTGGTGTCAGTATGTCGGCAAATACATGAAACTTGAAATGATCCAGTTTGCAATCTGTTGTGAAATTGTCAAGCTTTAAATGACCATAATATGTTTAGTGCGGGTTGCCTAATTGTTGAACTCTAGAGATATGCCATAGGCTGATTTTGTCATTGAGCAGAAGTAAAAGTATCCAGGGTGGGCGGGGTTCATTCAGCTTAAAAGGATCAACAGTTGCCGAATGTTGAACACCATCTCATTATTTGTTGTCAGTGCCATCTTAGTTTGATGGGAATATGGCTTACTTTGAACCAACCCAGAAGTTATATTTGGAAGACTGGCGGCTACTTGTTGATATTAATGGTTTTTCTCAATATATTTCTTACCTATAAATATCTTTGGAAATATTTAATGATGGATTGTATTATTGATAGGATTTGATGGTGGATGGAATGCTGCCAGAGACAGGGATGCATATAGTAGCTTTGGTGCAAGAAGTGAATGTGGATCAGGAAAATCAAGTTTCTTTACTGACCGTGGCAATGGCTCAAGAGGAAGGTAACCATTTTGTTTAATTAAAAAAAAAACCCCTGCAAATCCTTACTAATGTATTGTCTGCAGAAATTTAATTATATCATAAGTTACTTTTAATGAAATTATTACATTAATCCTAATATGTAACTGGTCTGAATTGTTTGGTATCAATAGCTAGGCGTTTGTGTGTGTGTGTGTGTGTGTGTTAGGAAAAATACTCAGCATTTCATATAAAATTGCTTTTGACTAATAGGTTATTTAGTTCAGAATTTATGATACTTTTGGTTTGCCATATCTAAAATCTTACATGGGTACTTTTCTCCTTTATACTCAAAGCCTGTTCTGTAACCATTTGGTTTGATTACAGAGTATCTTGAAGTTTTCTTTAATATTTACTCTTGCATCCCCGTTTTCCATCAGGATGCTCAAGGCAGTATGCATGTTTTCCTCCCTTTTATCCTCATAAGAATCCTATAAAGCAGATTGTACTGAGTGAAGGAATAGTTTAAGGTCATGAATGTTATGACTGAAAAGGGAGCCGAATCTAGAGCTTGGTACCCAAGAGTTCCTAATTAATCACTAAGAATTGAGATGGAATAAATGCAGTCTGAAGTGTTAAAATCCTTCTGCTTAGTTGAATCTTCCTATAGCAAGGGCAAAGAAACAGTTAAATGGAGAGCCTTTGATAGCAGAAAGGCAAAAGCTGCAACCCTCAAATCAGCATGGTTCCCAGAAGTTTCTTCCTTAACACGACAGGAAACTGAAATTATTAATTTCTATAGACACATTAATTAATTAAACCTGATCTTTGGATTATATCTTTAGTATGTGAAAAGCAAAATATGGGCTTAAGCCTCAAATAATGCAATCTGCTTTAAAGCAAAAGAATATCTTAAAGCTGCCAACTTGCTAGGTTGCTTTAAAGGAGCACATACACATGGATTTAATGATGTACTGTATGGTGTTTAGATTTGATGATCGTGGTGGAAGAGGCAGTGATTTTGATGGTATTGGGAGTCGTGGTGATAGGAGTAGCTTTGGTCGATTTGATCGTGGTGGAAACAGTCGTTGGTGTGATAAAAATGACGAAGATGATTGGTCAAAACCACTTGCCCCAAGTGAACGTATGGAACAGTGAGTATTAAAGGCTTACCTGGCAACCTTTCAATGAAACATTCAATGCTGTATGATACAAATGGACTTATTTTCATTCTAGGGAGCTGTTCGCTGGGGGGAATACAGGCATTAACTTTGAAAAATATGATGACATTCCAGTTGAGGCAACAGGAAACAATTGTCCTCCACACATTGAAAGTGTAAGTACTACCAGTTTCCTAATGCATTTACTTGATAATCCATGCTAACATTGTTAAACTTTCATATTGTAATAAGTTAGTACTTTTTAATTGATTAATCCTTCAGAAAGGACATTGGTTCCATTTTTTTATGCTAGTAATTTTGTTTGGGAAGAGGTATGATTTTGTGTCTGATTCTTTTTAAACTTGGTAATCTTATTAAACCTTATTCTAAGCTGTTGATGAAGTGCAGGTGTAGGTCTTTATACCCAGTTTATATTTGTAAATAGTACAGTATACATCTAGATTGTGTTAACACAAACAATATTAATGCCTAGGACTACAGGCACTAAGGAAATTAGAAATTAGCATATGCCTCGTGTATTGGGCTTTGATTATATAGAATTCAACAGTTGGCTACCGTATTTTTCGGAATATAAGACGCACCTTAGTTTTTGGGGAGGAAAACAAGAAAAAAAATTCTGCCTCTGCCTACCAGCATCCATCGGTATTCATC
>JANHFL010008092.1:35422-47219 GCA_032468155.1 Oxyrhabdium leporinum
CCAGCATCCATCGGTATTCATCTGGCTAGCGTCCTTGCAGCAAATAGCAAACAGCCTGGTCAGCTTCAGCACCTTATTGCAGCCTGATTTAGCACGAGCAGCTGATTGGTGGTTGGGATTGCCACAGACCATTGCCGCCTTCGTGCCTCACATTTTTGGTCTCTGTGTGCCTCGTGTTTTTCAGCCTCTGAATGCTCCATTTCAGCCCCCCTCAAGGCTGTGTGGATCGCCACAGCACATTGCCGCCTCCGCACATTGCATTTTCGGCCTCCGCACGCCCAGTTTTGGGCCTCTGTGTCGCGTTTTCGGGTGGTTTCAGGCAACGGGGATCACCGCCGATCCTCGCCGCCTGGAACTGCCTGAAAACGCGGCGTGCCGAGGCTGAAAATGCAATGCACGGAGGCGGCGATGTGCTGGGTAATCCCTACAGCCTTGAAGGGGGCTGAAATGGAGCGTTCGGAGGCTGAGAACGGGAGGCACAAAGGCAGAGATGGTCTGTGGCAATCCCTGCAGCCTGGAACAGGTCTAAAACACGACCCACAGAGGCTGAAAATAGCTGAAGGGTGGGGCCCGGTGGGTGAGCGGGGGTACATTCGTTGTATAAGACACGCCCAAATTTTCACCCTCCTTTTGGGGGGGGGGGAGTGTGTCTTGTACTCCAAAAAATATGGTAGATTGAGGTTTTTGCTAAATGAACTGAGGATGAAATATATTTTAAATATGCAGAGAACTGGAGAGAGAACTGAAGTCCTACAAAGTTAATAACTGGGGGAAAACCGATAGGTTAATGCAGTACTAAAATACGAGTGCAGGTGGATTATTTTCAAACGAGTACTATAGAACTTAGGTTATTGTACATTTACTGATGTTCCTTGGATAGGTAAACACAGGAGTCTTCAACTTACAACCACAATTGAGCTCAACATTTCTTTTTCTAATCCAGGCAAAAGTGCCTTACTTTATGACCTTTTTGCCACACTTGTTAAGTGAATCTGGCTTCCTCCATTGACTTTGCATGTTGGAAGCTGGGAAGGTTACAAATGGTGATCCCTTGACCCCGGGACCATGCAACTGTCATGAATACACGCCATTTGCCACGTGCCCAAATTTTGATCATTGGACCAATTTCCATAAGTGTGAAAAATGGTCATAAATAACATTTTCCATTGCTGTTGTGCCTTTGAACAGTCACTAAATGTATGGTTGTAAGTTGAGGACTACCTGTGCCTGTTTTCTACACTGAGTGCATTGCATGAGTGTAGCATGCTCAGAAACAGCCTTAAGCATACTGCTTCACCTAAATTTGTTAATTAATTCCTACATTTTATCTGCAAACAACGAGACTGGAGTTGATTGTCTGCCACAGTCCATTTTTAAAAAAACAAATCCTGTTTTTTTATAAATTTTCTTCAATAGAAACCAGATAACAAAAAAAATTGCATCCTGGAATTATAATTAGCTTCTTTTGATTATCTACTATACATGGAAAAAAGCTGTTCGCCCCAATGTCAAGCTTAGAACTAACTTTCTGTGAATCTATTTGAATTGGATGGTAGAAGTCGCACTCGGCCACCTCAAAGTCAAATTTGTACCAAGACTAAATCAAATAAGTTTCTCTACTTCATAAGCAAGGGCATTGGATGGGTGGAGTGCTCCATCCATTCTGTATGAGTGCAACACTGGCTAATAAGCTACTTAGGCTGATGTAGAATACTCCTGTTTAATAACTAAAATACCTTTGCAGTTTAGTGATGTTGACATGGGGGAAATTATCATGGGGAACATCGAACTCACCCGCTACACTCGACCTACTCCTGTTCAGAAATATGCTATTCCTATCATCAAAGACAAAAGAGATCTGATGGCTTGTGCCCAGACAGGTAACTCTGTAATGTTTATGTTATGCCTGCGTGTTCTAAATGAAGTAAAAGTAAAATTTAGTAACTCTGAAAGCTGTACAAATTTTGAACTCCTTCCTTTAGAAGCCTTGCTGATTATTGTATTTTGAAGTACAGTTGTGTTGAATAAATGCTGAGAATGAGCCAATGCTGTTCTTCAAGTGGAGGGGTTTGACTAATTGCAAAGACCTGCTGTTTTGCAATTGGCTGTAATTGGTTAACTACCACTAATTTGACCTAGCATATGATATATTTGGAGTAAAAACCATTTGCAGGCAACACAGGTTTTTGTATAACTTGGAATAATAATAGTAATTGCATACGGTTGAATTTGTTTTCAGAAATAAAAGGATTTTGCATTGCTATCAATTTTTAATGCATCTTTTTCTCTAGGTTCTGGGAAAACTGCTGCATTTCTTCTGCCCATATTGAGTCAGATATATACAGATGGTCCAGGTGATGCTTTGAGAACCATGAAGGCAAGTGTATGGTTTATAGCATATAAACAATATCTATAGACGCTCCTAGCAATGTGCATTTTATCATGCTTTCTCCAGTTGTCAGTTCTGTGTTAATGTTCACGTTTGTGTGTGTACAGAATGAAGTGTTTCTGTTCAAGAACGTAACTCAAACTCGTTTGCCTCTGCAGAAGAATGTTGTGCACTGATTTTGCTTCAACACAAAAACAGTTGTGCAGAACACAGATAGGCCTTGACTTAACAACCATTCGTTTAGTAACTATTTGAAGTTATAATGGAGTTGAAAAAAAGTAACTTATGATAGTTTTTCACACTTAATAATTGTTGTGTGATCAAAACCTGGGTGGTTGGCAACTGGCATGTATTTCTGATATTTACACTGCTTGATTCACCTAACACTTTTGATTTGCTTAACAATTGGCAAAACGTAAAATAAAATGCAACTGCCTTGCTTAGCAAAATTTGGGTTCAATTGTGGTCGTAAATTGAGGACTACGTATTGCTGTTTAACTTCAAGGAATTAATCGGGCAGAACGAAATGTAAATAACATTGGGCTTATACCTTCGGTGACATCTTACTCTTGTAACATTACAGGAAAATGGAAGATATGGGCGCCGTAAACAATACCCAATTTCATTAGTCTTGGCTCCAACAAGAGAATTGGCAGTGCAGATATATGAAGAAGCTAGAAAGGTAACTGTTACATGCTCCTGGGAACTTGTTAGCAGATCACAAGGCATAATTCTAAAATCTGAAATTTCCTTCCCTCTAGTTTGCCTATCGTTCCAAAGTCCGTCCTTGTGTTGTATATGGTGGTGCTGACGTTGGTCAACAGATACGTGACTTGGAACGTGGTTGCCATCTGCTTGTGGCAACTCCAGGCCGCCTTGTAGATATGATGGAGAGGGGAAAGATAGGCCTGGACTTCTGCAAGTAAGTAATGCAGTTCTGTATGCTTATAAGATGATACGTTTTGTAATATTGATAGCCTTGAATATTTTGGAACTTCCTTGTCGGTATGGAATCCTAGAACTCTTGATGTGCTACTTTATATTTTCTAGGTACTTGGTTTTGGATGAAGCTGATCGTATGCTTGACATGGGTTTTGAGCCTCAGATTCGTCGTATTGTTGAACAAGATACTATGCCACCAAAGGATGTCCGTCAGACAATGATGTTTAGTGCTACTTTTCCAAAGGAAATCCAGGTATTTATGCGTGATGTTCAGCTTTCCAGTATGATTCAGCACATTAAAGGGAAACTGATATACTGAAAGTAATTGTCTATGGTAAACCCAGTGCTGCTGTTCCAAAAGACAACTGGATTTTCTTGGATTTTTTTCCTTAAAAATGTTTCACTTCTCATCCAAGAAGCTTTTTCAGTTCTGTGATGAGAAGTGAAATATTTTCAAGGTTAAAAAAAAAACCAAAGACAGTCCATTTGCCCTTTGAACAGCACCTTTGGGACAAACATGAACTGGATGACTAAGAATCTCCATGGACGTGTCTATGGTAAACTTGTTAAAAAGAAATAAGAGTTCTTGAATAGTCTTCTTTTGAAGAACTTGTCTATAGTTAAGTCCCAATTGTTGGGATCCTTCTCTACGCCCATAGAGGTTTGTGGGGAGTGATAAACTATGATTAGAAGTATATTGTTTATGCTAATTAAGTGCTATTTTTTAGATGCTTGCTCGTGATTTCTTGGAGGAATATATTTTTCTGGCTGTTGGTCGAGTTGGCTCTACATCTGAGAACATCACACAGAAAGTAGTGTGGGTGGAAGAGCCAGACAAACACTCGTTTCTGCTTGATCTCTTGAGTGCCGCAGGTAAAAATTCCAGCATAAATCTAATGTAAATCTGTGTTAGCTGGGGAGAAAAATTCAGACTTTTCCTTCCTCTTTTCTCCTATAATTGACTTTTTACTTCAATCTGCCTGCAGCTAGCTTGCCTAGTAACAGCTTTTTAATAAGCACTGGTTTATACCACATGGTGCTGTATTGACAGATACACCATTAGTTAATGAAATTCTTTGTATATGCAGGCGAGGAATCCTTGACTCTGGTGTTTGTAGAGACTAAAAAGGGAGCCGATTCTCTGGAGGAGTTCCTGTATCTTGAAGGATATGCTTGCACCAGTATCCATGGCGATCGCTGTCAGCGAGATAGAGAAACAGCATTACATCGATTCCGCTCTGGCAGATGTCCCATCTTAGTTGCCACTGCAGTAAGGGCATACTTGATTGTATAGCTATGTGTGTCTTTTTAATTTTATCTTTGGGAATTCAGGATTCCCCTCTTGTCTTCAATAGGTAGCGGCACGAGGACTGGATATTTCCAATGTTAAACATGTCATAAATTTTGATTTGCCAAGTGACATAGAAGAATATGTGCATCGCATTGGCCGTACGGGCCGTGTAGGAAATCTTGGTAAGAGGGCATTAATCTTGATGGGTTTTTTTGTAGTAGTTAAGATCTAAATATGCAGAAGTGCTAAATAACGCGAGACTGTAGTTACTCAGAATTTTGTTAACCTCTATTTGAAAAAAGCCTTTTCAAAATAATGGTGGACATTGATTAGGATGCAAATACTTGTAAGAAGACCTCTAACAATAAAGGGCTGTTGGGAAAGATCAGTGTATGTATGTATTATTGAGAGAATTGATAAGTTCCTTGTAAGGCAGTAAATGAACTTAAAAAAATGTGTTGCTGGTTTTGGAAAGTTCTTAATGGAAATCTGCGTTGGATAACTTTATTGTGCTTCTGAGAAACTTTCGCATCCCAAGTTTACAATTTTTAAAACATTTTGAATAATATCCCCATTTAAATGCCTTTCATTTTGACGTGCTTTTACTTTCAGTGTTGCAAATTGTGCACTGTAGAAGGAAAAGCCCATCAATGACTTATCCTTCACACAAATAGGAGAACAGATTTATCATAAATGCAATGATAAATGTGTTACTAAGAGCTCATTATGAGTGGTCAGGAAGGACTATCTGCTTTTAATTGTGTCATTTTGAAAATAAGTACAAATAGCTGAAGATCTCACGTTCCCTTAACTTTTCTTTTAGGTCTTGCCACATCATTTTTTAATGAGAAGAACATAAATATCACAAAAGACTTGTTAGATCTACTTGTTGAAGCTAAACAGGAAGTACCATCTTGGCTAGAAAACGAGGCGTATGAGCAGTATCATAAAGGCAGAAGCAGTCGTGGACGTTCCAAAGGGTAATATGAATGAATGAAGTTTGAGTAACCTGTTTTCCAGGTAGCTGGCTAGAGCTTCACTCTGTTTTACTGTTACATTAGGCTGCAAGCTGTTGTACTTCCTGTGTTTTCAGGATGACGGCTTTTTGCTGCTCCAATATTCCTTTGCATTCTGCAGAAAAGTAGGGCATGAAGGGACTGTTTCACTTTTGAAAGACCAGAGGAAATGGTAATAAATAGGCTACTTGTTCGTTAGAGTTATATCCCACTTTTCTTATAGGAGCTCAGGGCAGTATGCATGATGTTCCCTGCTTATTGTGTTAGACTTTTTGGTTTGGGGAAATTAGATGCCAGTTCAGTTGAAATTTTGAAATAACGTTCTGCAGAGCATGAAGAGTAGAATAATAGTGTGGTGTTTTTTTTAATGAACAATTTGAGACAATAGCTATTGCTTGATAAGAAGCGTGCAGTAGCAAAATACATACAGAATATAAGAATTAATTAAACGGAGGGTTTATTTAATGGGATTCATGGATATTTCAAATACTGTCTTACCTACCTTTCTGTGTTCCTTCAGCCGCTTCAGTGGAGGCTTCGGTGCCAGAGATTATCGAACAAGCAGCAGTAGCAGCAGCGGTGGAAGCAATAGTTTTGGCAGCAGTCGTGCAAGTAGTGGTCGCAGTGGTGGTGGTGGTGGTAGTAGTCACGGAAGTAGCAGAGGATTTGGAGGTAAATCTTTTGTGCTGTTTAGGTTGGGATAAAAGGTGATAGAAAAAAATCACAACACGACAACGGGGCTATGTTAAAATGTCTTGTGAACATTTTCATTGTATCTTAACAACTTTTTTTTTGTCTTAATAGGTGGCTATGGCGGCTTCTGTAGCAGTGATGGATATGGAGGAAACTATAACTCTCAGGGGGTAGATTGGTGGGGCAACTGATCTGCTTGCTGCAGATTCTTACCAAACAAGCTAATATGGAAACCACATGTAACTTAGCCAGACTATACCTTGTGTAGCTTCAAGAACTCGCAGTACATTACCAGCTGTGATTCTCCACTGAATTTTTTTTAAGGGAGCTCAAGGTCACAAGAAGGAAAGGAACAGAAGCCCTACTTTGAAGAAGGTTTAAAGACTCCATTGTAGTCAGGATTAACTCCTTTACCCAACCCCACTCCCACTCCTAAACTGTATTTATAATTTTGTGACTGAGGATCATTTGTTAATGTACTGTGCCTTTAACTTTAGACAACTTTTTATTTTGATGTCCTGTTGGCTCAGTAATGCCCAAGATTATCAATTGTCTTTGCAAAATTATTCAACTTGGGCTTTATAAGAATCAAACCTTGGCACACAGGTGTGATACAACTTAGAGAAATCATTGATTCATCCACTTTATCTGCAAAAAGAAAAGAAAAGAAAACTTGTGCTGTGGCCTACATTAGGGCTTTGATACTTGGAGATTTGAAAAATAAAACATCTTGAAGCATATCAATGGAACTAGTTTCTAATGTGGCAAAACTGTACAAAGTTAAAGTTGATTTGCTCACTCTATCCTGGATAGGTACTTCAAACCTGATTGTCCTTAAAAAGCCATTCCAGTCCTGATAATGAGGTGATGTATGGGTTGCATGCATACAAGCACTGTTTTAAAAGTAAATGCAAGTAAACACAGCAATTCCAGTGTTTAGACAGATTATTAATGTGAGCTAGCCAATAGAAGGTGGAACATTACAGGGAATGTTTAAAGGTCTGAACTTGAAATAGTTTTTAGGAGAATTCATCTACTTAGAAGTTTCAAAATTGCCTGCCATATTAAGTTGAAATGGTAGAATGGCTGACCATAACAGTGAAGGTCCATTTTTTAAAAGGGCCTGACTGATTTTTTTTGGTCTTAACGCATGCTAGTGTTGATGTTTTTTGGTCAAGGGGGAATGAACAGGAAGAATTATGCAGCAGGCTTTATTTTAATGCAGATTCACATTACTCTGTTCAAGCTGCGTTGAAGTGTTAACTGGCTTACTGTAGACTTGTAAAATGGCTCCAGAAGAGTAACAAATTCTGAGATCACAAAGGTTGGAATGTACATAACTGCACAAGGTTCAATTCTGCTATCAAGTTGCAGTTTTAGTCAGTTTTAGTTGCATAGGTTTCCATTGTATTTAGTCTTGTTAATGCTGATCTGGCCAAAGATGAGTATTTCCAACAGTAAAAGGCCTCTGTCACTTAGTGTCTCTGAGATAACGTTTGTTGCCAGAGCTATTACCAACTCTTTCTCTAAGTGGCATAGGACAACAGCAAAATCTCCTAAAGTGCAATAGATCTTTTCAAGTGTATTGTGCCTTGTACTAAACTTTAAGTAGGTGCACTTGACAGTATTTGAAGTCATTTGTTATGGTGCTATTTCAATTAGTCTAGATTTAGGCCCTTGTACATTTTGCCCATAACTTTTTACAAAATACTTCTTTTATTGCACATTCAGAGAATTTTATATGTCTTGTGTGCGTGTCCTTAACTTCCAATCTTATTTTGTCTCTTGGGAGACTGAACGCAGCTTGGCTAAGGAGAAAGAACTAGATTCTAAAAATGGGACCATGGGAATAATGGTTGGGAAGAAAACTATTTGCACACGACAGATTTCTAGATACTTTTTGCTGCTAGTTTTGTGTAGTATTTATTGAACATTTTTGACAAATATTTATTTTTGTAAGCCTAAAAGTGATTCTTTGAAAGTTTAAAGAAACTTGACCAAAAGACAGTACAAAAACACTGGCACTTGAATGTTGAATGTCACCGTATGCGTGAAATTATATATTTCGGGGTAGTGTGAGCTTTTAATGTTTAAGTCATATTAAACTCTTAAGTCAAATTAAGCAGACCCGGCATTAGCAGTGTAGCCATAACTTTCTGATAGTAAAACAAAAATTGGCAACTTTAAAATTAAACATGCCAAGGTTTTGATACACTTGTCTTAAGATATTAATGAAACACTTCAAAACACTGATATGAAGTGTCCAGATTCTCAGATGTTCGTTGCGTGAGTTTTTGTTTAGTTGTGGTTTTTTTTTTCTTTCAGTGAATGTCTGGCACATTGCAATCCTCAAACATGTGGTTATCTTTGTTGTATTGGCATAATCAGTGACTTGTACATTCAGCAATAGCATTTTAGTGAGTTTTACAACCAGCAATATCTTCAGTTGTGATAAAGATTCAGTCATATGCAAAGAATGGGTTTAAACTTGCTGAGTGTAAACAATATGAACGTCAGGTCACTGTAGGTTTAGTAATTGCTTATTGTATTAGTTTAGATGCTAGCACTGCATGTGCTGTGCATTACTCTCAGTTTTAATAAAATAAAAAGTTGAAATGCAAAACCTGTGTAATTTTGATTCTTATCGTAAGTGGAAAGGAGTGGTTTATTACAGAAAAAATAGATGGTTGGGGGAAAAAATGATTCTGCTTTTCCTAAACTAAATCTGGGCATCATGAACTAAGCTTTCAGTGGGACTTTTTGGTTTTGGGTAGACAGAAAGCCATTTATTGCTTTTTGGTATGTAATCCAATACAGATGTAAGTTTTTACTTGAATAATAAGTAATAGTGTTGGTTGCAAACTGTAAATGAGGTTGCTTATTGGTGTAATAATTATATGGTAGAAATAAAATTTACAATTTGGCAGTTACTTACACTGATCCTATATACCAGTTATGGGACTGGGACAGTATATTTACATTAACCTCTATTTTTAATATGCATTGGACCATTGAAGTAGAATTGTTTTGTAGTATATAACGGGATTTGAAGGTATGATGAGTATGTGAGAGAGATGAGAGATAGCAAGTTCAGATCAATAAATGTGACCTGTTATCCAGTAACTTGTTTTCTACCTTAGAAAAACAGTTGTGTGTTAGGTGTGAGTGGGAGCTTTTGGGGGGAAGATAGCAGAACAAGAATATAGTAAAAAAAACATTTGCTGATCAGCACCGTGTAACAGGTAGTTTACAAATTTTTCAAAATATTAAAAGCAAAATTGAGCAGGAAGGGTAAAGATGGCAACATTATAAAGTGAGGAGGGCTGGTGCTCACACAACTCAGATGCCAGATACTGTAGAAGACAACAATGAAAACTCCAAATGGACAGACTGAATCATAGGTTCAGTTGGGAAACTGAGCATCCATATAAACTTTAATTGCTTTGTAATTCATGTTTATGTTTTCTCATGTACAACACCCAGAGTTGCTTACTGAGAAGGGAGACTAGAAATTTAAAAAAACGTTAGGAAATTCCTAGAAAGTTGGCATTCAGATCATTTAGCCATTAACGAACAAAACATATTTACACACTGTTCAGAAGAAAATAAGGAAACAACCAGTACACGTTTTCTTCAGTACCAACACTGGGATAAGCAGGAATTAATACCACAGAAAAAAACAGTACAGGTAGTTCTTGAGCAGCTCAAAATTACAATGACCTCAGAAAAAGTGACTAACGGCCTGTCCCCTACACTGCCAAGCACAGTTTGTGTGCTTGGCAACTGGCTTGCTTTTATAACGGTAGCAGCATCTTGGGCGATTGGAATTTGTGACCCAAGTTGGCTTCTGACAAGCAATTTGGAGAAGCCAGATTTGCTTAATGACCACAATTTCACCTAGCAACTCTGGCTAAAATGGTCATAAAATTGGTCATGTGATGTTATTTAACCACGTAGCTTAGCAACCAATATTCTGATCCCAAATGTGCTGCTGTACCTTCATTGAACTATCGAGGAGGAGAAAACCAATTGTTGTGCACACTTGCAAGAGCAAGTATATAGATGGAGCAAATCCCAAATTGAGTAATAATCTGCAAGCAAGCAAACCCAGACAGCATCAAGGACTCCACTGTTCAAGCCTGACCAGCATAGATTCTATTGAAATGTTAGTTTACAATTATTCATGATTTAACAGGTGTAAACTAGGGGGGCTCTTGGAGATGTGCACTCCTGACTTCAAGTGTGGCATTAACTGATTCCAGGATAGGGGCAGGAATATTGGAGGCTATTGCAGATTATTCTGGCTTTCAGGGACATTATATAATAGATACCAGATCCTAATTGTGAAATTAGGCTCCAGCAATAGGTGGGATTGCTGCTAGTACCAGACTGCTGCATAGCAGCTTCATACTGAATCAAAATAGAGCTGGAAGGGACTTTTGAGGTCTACGCCGACCCCCTGCTCAAGCAGGAGAACCTTATACCATTTCGGACAAGTGACTGTCCAGTCTCCTCTTAAAAACCTCAGGTGATGAAGCACTTGCAATTTCTGAAGGCAACCTGTCCCACTGCTTAATTGTCCTCACTGTTAGGAAGTTACTCCTTAATTTCAGGTTGCTTTTCTCGATCAGTTTCCATCCATTGTTTCTTGCCCTGCCTTCTGGTGCTTTGGAAAATAAATTGTCCCCCCTAGTCTTTATTTAGACTAGCCAAACCCAATTCCTGCAACCATTCTTCATATGTTTAATCATCTTAGTTGCTCTTCTTTGCACTCCTTCCACAGTCTCAACATCTTTTTGTAATGTGACCAAAACTGGATGCAGTATTCTAGGTGTGGGCTTACTAAGACTTTATAAAGCAGTACTAATAATTCATGTGGTTTTGATTCTATGCCTCTCTATACAACTAAGGATTGTATTACTGCTTGGTTCCATAGCCAGGTTGGAAGTGGGGTTTCCTACATTTGAAGACTAGCCTGCCTCCTGTGGACTGGAATCAGGGGAATTCAGGAGTTAATTTTTAATAATTTTTATTATTTTTTTAAAAATACAGAATAAAACTAATTTAAAAGGAAAAGAATGAAAGAGCAAGGTGCTGAAATAAAATTATAAAGACATAACTTCAGATTTTCTTTTATAGCAGTTATAAATAGCCTCTTCTACGATTACAGTACTGTTTACATTTTCTCTACATTAAGCTTTTAATTTTATTCTAATCTTCAAAACCATATATATCTTTTTGTTTCCCACAAAAAGTCAAAGGTTTCCAATCATTAAGGTTAGTACAATATCCCTCTCTAATTAAAGCAGTCAATTTGGCCATCACACCAAGTTCCACCGTCTTCACTATTTCTCTATTATGAATACAATAAAATCTTTTCATCCTGGTGCATATAATAGTCCTCCTCCTCCTCCTCCTCCTCCTCCTCCTCCTCCACCACCACCAACAACAAAATCAAAAAAAACA
>JANHFL010008092.1:61256-71474 GCA_032468155.1 Oxyrhabdium leporinum
AGGGACAGGCTGCAGCTGCTCCCAGCTCCGCTCCAGCCGGCAAAGAGGTGATGGCTGCAGGTCCTTCGCTCCAGCAAAAAGCGGTGCCAGAAGCCTCCAGCCATCACCTCTTTGCCTTCTTTTTTCCCGACTAACCTTTTGCCTACATTCTGCAGTCAGTCAGCATCGCTGTCTCTATAGCATCAGTTATGTGACTGGGTGGGCGTTGCCAACTCAATGTCACGCACAGCAAGGTGCCACTGTTCCACCTTGCCATGAGTGACGTTGAGTTGGCCATGCCCACTCAGTCACATAACCCCCTCCCCCCAAGCCATGCCCATAGAACCGGTGGTGAAAAAAATTAGATTTCACCACTGCATCTGATGTATTGCTCAATCATGGCATTGGCTCTCTCTGCCACTCCATTGGTAGCCGGATATAATGCGGAACTCAGGCTTTGAGAGGACCCAATCATTCTAAGGAACTCCCTCCAGAATTTGGCTGTGAATTGCACTCCCCAGTCCAAGATGATTCTCCATGGGATGCTGTGGAGGCAGTAGATGTGGGTGAGGAACACCTTCGCCAGCTTACATGCCAATGGGAGGCTCAGACAAGCCACAAAGCGGGCTTGTTTTGAGATTAGGTCAATAATCGTCCATATAATGATATTCCCATTACTTTCAGGGAGTTCTATGATGAAATTCATGGCTATTTCTTCCCACGGTTGAATGGGATTAGCCACAGTTTGCAAGTTTCCCTGGTCGTTTTTTCATCGTTGCACAGATTGTACAGCTCCGGACATAATCCTCTAGATTTTTTTTTTCAATTTTGGCCACGAAAATTGTCAGTTGACCAGATGTAGGACTTTCAGGAACCCAAAGTGACCAGTTGACTTCACATCATGGCACCGCTGCAGCACAGTCATCCGCTGGCCGTGCTCCCCTTACATGCTAGGCCACCTCTCTGGGTTAACATTTTCCGGTTCTCCTGAAACCATGGGTCGGTGGCCATAGCTGCCTTCAAGGAGCGGGTAATCTCATCCCGTCCCTCTTCCGGCTGTTGCATCGTCTGCCCTCGGGTTGTGGCTTGAGTCGTGGGTTGCAGAGTTGGTATAATGGCGTGAACCACATCTCCCCATCTACTATTGTATTGAGGCATCCTCGATAGGACTGACCCACCTTCAAGGAGCGGGTAATCTCATCCTGTCCCTCTTCCAGCTGTTGCATCGCCTGCCCTCGGGTTGTGGTTTGAGTCGCAGGTTGCAGAGCTGGTATAATGGTGTGAACCACATCTACCCATCTACTATTGTATTGAGGCATCCTCAATAGGGCATCCGCTAGCAAATTCCTCCTCTCAGGAATATACTTCAGGGTGAAGTGGAAGCATTTAAAATACTGCATCCACCTGACTTGTTTGGGGGACAACTTGCACGGAGTTTGGAGGGCTTCAAGGTTCTTGTGATCCGTCCACATTTCAAAGGGTACATGATTCCCGTCCAGCAGATGCCATGTCATCCATGCCCACTGGACTGTGTAGGCTTCCTTTTCCCAAATCACCCACCACCTTTTGGTGTCGGTGAATTTGCATGACGTATAGGCACACAGTTGCAGGTTACCCTGATCATTGGTTTGGAGGACAGCTCCACAGCCACGTCGCTGGCATTGGCTTGTACCACAAATGCTTGCTCTCGGATCTGGATATTTTAGGATGGGCTACTTAGCAAACAGTGCCTTTATTGTTTCAAAAGTTTTTCGATACTCCATTGTCCATTGTAGTGGTTGGACAAGTGGGGTCCAACTATCTGATGGGAAGGCGGATGTCGGGACTTGAGGATAGGCAATACCCCTCCATTCCCTCAGCGTGAGCAACCCTGGAAACGGGATCCCAGTGGCACCTCAAGCCATGAGCCTGTGAAAAAGCAAGCCAAGGGCGTGGGGAATCCGGCCTTCCCCCCTGTGCAAATGTGTTCAGCAAGAGGGAGGGCGACGTCCTTCCACCACACCAGCTCATGGACTGTGCCATAGAAATCCGTCCAGGGGCCAAATTACCAAAGCCAAAAATGTACTCAATGACACCACAGGGGATGGATGAACTACGACGCTACATAGAGAAAAACGTGGCTAGGGGATTCGTCCAGCCGGCCAGGATTGCAGCCCCGGTCCTGTTCAGGGAAAAGAAGGATGGGACACTAAGGCTGTGTGTGGAGGGCCAACCGTTTCAAGGGCTGACATAAAGTATATATTGTGACACAGATGTTAAGAAAAAACAGGAAAATAGATGACCAATTCATAAAATTGGTGAATAAAGCAGATTTTAACATTAAGAAATTAAAATATCTTGGTATCACAAATATGAACTATATATTGTTTCATAATAACTATGTTAAGACATGGAATAAAATTAAAAAGATAAGTTAGGATGGGAAAAACTATAATTCTCATTGCTGTGGAGAATTTCTGTGATAAAAATGTCTTTCCTAGAATAATGTTTTTGTTTCAGATAATACTGATTTTGACAACTGATGCACCATTTAAACAGTGGCAAAAGGATACACCGACATTGCATGGCAGAGTGAAAAACCCAACAAATTAAATATAAGGTATCACAAGACACAAAGAGCTTCACCTGATTTGAAATTGTATTTTACAGTTTGCTATTTGGTTTCGATGAAAGAGTAATCTTACTGAGAAATAGAAGGCTTTTGGAGTTAGAAGGATACGACTTGAATTTTGAGTAGTGTGGATATTTTGGTAAGATAAAGTCAAGGTTACTGTGATTTTAATAATTATGTTAGACATGACATATTGAAAAGATGGAAGAGTTAGAAATCTAAGTTGTGACCCAAAATACTTTTGTGGCTCTTAGCCACATTTTATAAACAAGAAATAATAGAAAAATACACAGGCTAACTTATCATGAGATATTAAGATTTTTGTCAAAGGAAATAGAAAATGTCAACAGAAGAATTGATGGCAGAGGAACATAGTTGCCAGTGGTTTTCTTATTTACAGTTATTAGAAACATTTAAAGTAGACAAAACAGCTTATGGTTTTGAACATTGTAAGACTGAATCTGAAATGGAATTTTGTACAAATGATGAACATTTGATGTTACTAAAATGTGTAAACTTCTATTGAAATTTGAAACGGAAGAATGAAATAATGTATGATAAACTGGGCTAAAAATTTGGTTATAATATAGGTAGTCCTCAACCTATAACTACAATTGACCACAAAATTTGAAGTGGAGACATTTGTTGAGTTTTGCCCCATTTTATGACCTTTCTTGCCACAGTTGTTAAGTGAATCACTGCACTTGTTAAATTAGTAACATGGTTGTTAAGTGAACCTGGATTCCCATTGACTTTGCTTGTTAGAAGGTCGCAAAAGGAGATCATGTGACAACAGGGCATGGCAACCATCATAAATATGAGTCAGTTGCCAAGCATCTGAATTTTGATCACATGACCATGGGGATGCTGTTATGGTTGTGTGAAAAACGGTCATAAGTCACTTTTTTCAGTGATGTTAACTTTGAATGGTCACTAAATGAACTGTTTTAAGTTGAGGACTACCTGTATACAGATGGAACAATGAGAAATTGCAGTTGCAAGGATTGAAATTAACACTATGTTATAGTTTTACAACATTTTTATAAAATGATGTACCATTGGTATACATCACACAATAAAATTGTTCAGAATATATAATTTCAAATTTGTGTTGGAATGTGAACAGGAAGGGACATTTTATCATACTTAGTGGATGTGTAAAAAAGCTAGAACATTTTAGATCAAAACACATAAAGATTTAGTGGATGTTAAATATTAATACACAATTGAGAACAGAGGTTTTTCTTTTAGGGCTGATGGATAAAAAGCTGGAAAAAAGTCATGGAATTTTGGTTTTATACATGATAACTGCAACAAGATTATTTTATGCACAAAGGTAGAAAGATTCAACAATACCTAGAACAGAAGGGATGGTTGGTAGAAATGATGGAACTCATTGAGATGGCTGAATTCACTTTTTTAGTCAGAGAAAGACAGTAGAAATAGCAATAACACTTAGACTTATATACCGCTTCACAGTGCTTTACAGCCCCCTCTAAGCAGTTTACAGAGTCAGCATATTGCCCCCAACAGTCTGGGTTCTCATTTTACTGACCTCGGAAGGATGGAAGGCTGAGTCAACCTTGAGCCAATCAAGACTGAAGGAATCAAACTCCTGGCAGTCAGGAGAGTTAGCTTGCAATACTGCATTCTAACCACTGCACCACCATAGCTCCTCTTCTTATTGCTGGAAATGGAATGGAATGGAAACCCTTTACAGACTTTTTGTGTGAACTAGAAAAAAATGAACTTATGAATTACAGTTTCATGATTAGACAGGATTATAGAAAGAAGAGAGTCATGTTGTAACTTTAGAGAAAGAGGTAAAATTGTAATTGCACTTATAACTGCTGCAAAAATGGTCAGAACCAATTCTTTGTATCATTTTTTTTCCTTTTCTATTTTCCTTTTCATTTCTTGCATTTTTAACTTTCTTTTTGTTTTTTCTTTCTTACTTTACATTAGTTTGTATTTGCTTTTTTCCCTTTTTAAAAATACTGTGCATCTTTATGTGTATGAAAGAATCTACTATGTAACTCACATCCAATTCTCGATTCTCAGGACTTTTTTACCACAATGAATTCTGGTGAGGTAACAAAGTATGATTTTTTAAAAAAGCATGCTTCTGCATAAAAATAAGAGCGAAAGAACACAAGATGTTATAGATTAGTGTTTATATGCTATCTGGATCCTACATTGCTTCTAAAGAACAAACAGTCCAAAAAGTTCACAATTCCCAAATAGTTTATAATTTTAGTTTTCAATTTGATAGATTTTGTTCTGATTTTCCGTTATTAATACAGTAATGGTAGCAAGAGCAATCCTTCACATATCATGGATACTAATCCTATTTTATTAAAATTGTTTGATCATTATCATGGGAAGTGAATTTATATTGCAATGTTATGCTGGTGTTGTTATGTTATTATTCATACAAACATTTAGCACCAATTGTCAAATCCCTATTTTGTGCTTGAATATTTATCAAAATTAATAAGAGAACTGATAGTTTAGTATATTATATAAACTGTAAAAACCAAATCAACAGAGAGATAAAGATCTCCATGCAGATGTCCGGGTACAAAGGGAGAGTAAAAGAATCTTCAATGAATTCAGTGATTTAGGTCCTGGGATCAGTTCTTAAAAGTAGTGAAAACAATAAACACAATGCAGCTTGCTCCAATAGTTTTTTCAACATAGTGTTGCAGAGCAATATAAATTATATAATGACTATATGGGATCCTATAAATTATATAGACACACGTTGATCAAATTATTAGGAACTTGATCAACAGATATAATCAAGGCAAATAATAATAGTTTCTTAAATATATGTAACATCCAGAAATTCATAAATAGGTTGCAAAGTGTACAATAAGTTGAGAATATGCCACTGGAACAGAGGCAGATAATCTTTCTGCCAATAAATATACACTTCTAAGTGCAAAAAGTGCAACTTGCTATTCTCTGACTTGTTTTGTTACTAATCAGCATTTCATTTGATAACCTAATTACTGCTAACTTGGAAATGCATACAATGCAATGTTACAGAATATACAGTGCATTCAGAAAGTATTCAGACTCCCTTCATTTTTGTCAATTATGTTGTGCTGCAGCTTGATTCTATAGTTGTTGAAATTCATTTCTCTTTCTCTCTCTCCCTCCCCTCTCCCTCCCTCCCTATATATAATATCAACTATATATTCCACAATCAACAACCCTCACTTCTTCAAGATCCCAGCACTGAAGATGTTATCTTGATAGGTAATAATGTAACGTGTGCAGATTAAAAATTGGGCTCAAAGGATTTTTACAACCTAACTTGAAAATAATATGGGAGAACAAGCTGCAATCTTAAAAACTCTGAAAGTACAATCAAAGTGGATAAATCTAATGCCCTTTTAAAATATTTTGTTTCTTTAGAATGGTAATCATTGAGAACCTTCTCAACGAATTTACATTAGTAAATAATACTTCTGTATTGCAATGTTGAAGATAACACTTTTCAAAAACATACTGGAATTTAATAACAAAAGCAAAGAATCCATATTAAATAATAAAAATGTAAAACAATCAGTCCAAGATACAGTAATACCAGTGATACATGGAGATTTGAGTCACAAAGATATCACAAACTGGGATGAATAATGCACAATCTCCTTCTGTTATGATTGGAACAGATGTTATCCGTGCTAAGACATTAGTTAGAGAAATCAGAATATAGCAATAACCCTGAGATGAATTCATGGTAAAATTTGCTTATTAAGGCTCCATATCTAAGATTTAGGACTGTTCCACGCACTGACAAGATTGTATTTTTTCCAACCAGAGCATATAACTCAGCGAGCCACGGCCAATTCGAAAATCCATTTTATCTAAATCATATATTTATTTTATTACAATGTGTTTTGGGAATATATACTTTTCAGCATGTATAATACAAGCAAGTGCTAAAAATGTGAATATATATATGTATGAAGCGACCCTTATTTGCAGAGTGAGTTTGCAATTAAAGCATGAATGTCAAATATCAGAAAGATGAACTTTTTTCTAAATATCTACAAAAAAATTGGCTGTTTTTCTTAAGTAATTGTAGAATCCTGTGATGAAATGAATGACTCAAGGCATTTAATTGTTGAACACATAAAATGAAGTATATTTAAAATAAAACTTTAAAAAATGGTCAGACTATAGAATCTGAAAAGAATTTACAGGGCTGCAGCAGCTGAATTTTTTGGAACTGTTAATTTATCACAAAGCCTAAACTGGGTTTCTTTCATTGCACAGTATTTTCTTTTAAAATGTGTGCATTTTCAAAACAATTACATACATATTAAAAATCAGCATATTTGCTTAAACATAATTAAAACGGTAATACTCTCAGACAACAATGAAATGGCAAAACCAGTAATTTTTATCCCTCCCATCTTTACAACAAATTAATTTGAGACAAAATTACAAACACATTTCACTATATGATTAATAATAAAAATTAGGAGTTTTGTTTATAAAGTTGCCCAAAATGCAAGGGATGTGCATAGGTTTTACAACTTAGTCATAGTATTTTATTTTATTCCCTTGGGTATCTTCCCCCCATGAACGGAATGTACTTGGTTGTAGATTACAGTTTTTTCAACACAGATACACCAACGGCATGAACGCTTGCAACTGTCCACATGCATTAAGAGTCAAGACCCAACTTCAAATCTCTATTCAGTTTTACAAAATTCTTCAAAGAGACAGTATCACATTATCTTCCTATTAAACTAAAATACTTCAAAAATGATTTAAAAAAGCAGAAGGCCATTAGAATATAAGTATTGATCTAGTCATGATTGGGCTAATAATTTCAAATAAATAAAGGAAAGCAACTCAATCCAATTCACAAAATCAGACTCTAAAAGATGCAATGTTCCACTCCCAATTAAAGTAAAGATCACATTATTATTAAAATAGATTATAGAAAGCAGCATCTATTTTGTGCAGTTTTAGGGGCCTTTGAAATTAAAAGCTATGAGTTCCAAAAATATAACATTCCAAAGGACTGAATAATACATATATTTAAAGATACATTTTAATAAAATTTTGGAGAACTGATTTAAAAAAGATACTGTCTCTTTAAATTACCATATTTTTTGCCTAGCTATAAGGACATGACAATAATTATAAATGTAGGTCACACTACATACAGGTAGTCTCTAGGGGCCAAGACCTGTTGACACAAGGTCAATAACAAAGAGGTTCTTCCAAGTATGAGGTGGCTTCCAATAATGATCACATTCTTCTGGTAATTGGGTTAATATATCCAGGAAACAGGAACCCATTGTGATGCTTTACAAACAAGCTCAATGGCTTCCTCCAGGTGCCTGATTGTTTCATCAATTTCATTGTTGATAATTGTAAGATCAAAGTAGTGTGCATATGTTCTCTGTAAGATTTCTGATTCCTTTTGCAAGCGTTGAAGAGATTCATCCTGCACAGTGATTAGGAAAAATGAAAGTGGAACAACTTTGTTATCTTATACTTATTGCATACGAAGCATATTTCCAAATGCATTTCTTATATAAGAATTCATCATTTTGTAAGACATGCATTTGAAATTTTGCTTTACTTTAATAAAATTGAGTTGAACTTATTAAATTATGTGGTTCAATTATATAAATTTATTTTCTTCATGTAACTCAGCATTTCTTTAAATGGGAGAGATGAATGTGAGAAAAAATAATTGGATAAACAAGGAACAAGAGAAGAATGGTACCTTATTATTAATGAATCATGAGAGATTTTATTTATTTATTTATTTATTTATTTATTTATTTATTTATTTATTTATTTATTTATTTATTTATTTATTTATTTATCTATCTATTTATCTATCTATCTATTTATTTATTTATTTTAGCTGTCCATTTCAAATCAATGACTCTGGATGGTGAACCATAAACAATGAAAATTGTTAAATCAGAATATGAAAAAGAAATTAAATACAAATAGTAGCCAAGAGATATTATAATCTGTACTTGTCAACATAATTCAACACAAAACCTTGGTTTGTGACCAAAATAAACTACTTAATAACAATCTGATTAATATATACAGAAATGGACAAAAATATTGGCAACCTTCTACTTTTTCCTCCCAAAATTTGGATTTGCCCTGAAATAAGTTGAAACTGACATATGTAAATTGCATTCAGTATTTTTATTCCATAATCTCTATGAGATGCTTTGCTTTTGATGTATATTTTTGTAAATAATAAAACAAGTGAACTAATCAGATTAACAGGAAGGATATTTGGGATCTTCTAGTCTAATCTCCTGCCCAAGGCAGAGTCCTCATATCATCTCAAACAAATAGTTGTGCAATCTTTCCTTGAAAAACTCCAGGCTCAAGAGTACCCACAATTCCAGGAGGTAAACAACTCCATTGCTTAATGGTTCTTACTGTCAGAAAATTCCTCCTTATCTATATCTCTCCCGATGAGCTTTCACCCATTGCTTCTTGTCCTAACCTCAGGTGCTAAATCGATGCCCTCTATTGGAAGATTGGTATATTATTTCCCCTCTGTGTTTTCTTGGTTAAACTAAATATACCTAGTTGCTTTAGCTATTCTTCATAGGATTTAGCCTTCAGATCCCTTATCATCTTTTTGCTCTTTTCTGTGCTCTTTCTAGGGCCTCAGCATTTGTTTCTAAACCGTGGTGGCCAGAACTGGATCCAATATTCCTAATATGGCCTCACCAATGCGATATACAGTGGTACTATCACTTCTGGTTATCTTGATGCTATTCCTCTGTTGATGCAGCCTAAGACTGTGTTTGCTTTTTTGGCAGCTATAATAGACTGCTGGCTCATACATTTATTATATAACTGTTCTCATGTATGTTATGAAACTGTGAAAGGATCATAATATCTATAGAACTGTGTCAGAACTACTTATTACTTTATTTTATACAAAATATGATTTATAAATAGTTCTTGGATTACAACCACTAGTTCACAACATTCAAAGTTGTGATGGTGCTGAACGAGGGAGATTTACAACCAGTCTTCAAAACTACAGCTATCACAGCATCTGCAATCACGATCTGGGTGCTTGAGCCTGGATTGCAATTACAATATTGCAGCAAGCCACTGTCATGTGACTGCGACTTCTGACATTCCTGCTGACTTTCCACAAGCAAAATCAATAGGGGAGTTGTCAGGAAGTCAGAAGTTGTTCCTGCCACTTTTTTGCCTGCACTCCAAAATGCCTTCCTATGGTACCCATACAACCGGGACTGCTGCAATTGCCATTAGTAAGTGATATAGTTTACCTAATGTACGCCAGACTTTATAGCCACATTGCTTTGTGATGGAAACTCTGGTCCATCCCAATTGCCATTGTAACCCAAGGACTACCTGTATTATGCTGTAAAGAATTATTATTTTAAAAAAAAAAATCCTATCCTAAATCCAGTCTCAGTTAATTCTAGGGAAACTAGAATAGATTGGGAGCTGCTCAGAGTCTGTTATAAAATGGGCAGCTATATAAATGTTTTAAATAAATAAATTGGTTGCCAGTGGAGTACCGGATTCGCTTTAAGATTCTGGTAATGATCTTTAAAGCGACCCATGGCATTGGACCA
>JANHFL010008092.1:82039-98479 GCA_032468155.1 Oxyrhabdium leporinum
AGAAGCCAAATGTCTTCAAAGAAAAAACAGTCCAGTTGCCTCTTGAAAAAGCACCTTTTGGACTTCAAAATGATGATTCATTAACTCTACCAGTAACTCTACTTCAATTGGCAAGCTACAGGGAAAGAGTGGCGTGTGTGTGTGTGGGGGGGGGGATGATAGGTGTCTGGAACAATGGTGTCCTAAACACTGTGAGCCTCAGTAAGTGTCAACATGAGCCAACTTTGGTTGATCTAGGAAACTAAGTGGAACCAGTCTTGGTTAATGTTTCAGTGGGAATTAGTTCGAAAGACCAGACTGGGAAACTGAGAAGGGAACAATGTCAGAAGGCAGATTCCAGGAATCTGTCTGGAATCTCAGGTGCTACAAAGCTAAAACTTAGGCAGATACAATTCCATACACACCCCTCCAGGTCTCACTTAGACAAGCTGCTTGGGCACCCTCATATGTGCTAATATTATGAATGAAGGTGGGTTTATTAAAAACTGATTTGGCATTTAAAAGCAGCAGCCAGAGCCCAGGACCACCACATATCTGATAACTAGGGTGGAAGCTAAGTGTGAGAGCTTTGAAGCAGTAGATCCAATGTCTTCAGGTCCCAGGTTTCCCACCATATCTTCCTCTCCCCATCACTGTCATAATATTCCTATCTGCCCTCTCCAACTGCCTAACCTGTTTACATCATTCATTCCTTCTAACTGGGCCACTGAGTGTTCCTTTTGCTTCACACTAGCATTGCACTGAAGTTGTATACTAACTGGAAAGACTGCAAGCATAATCATGAGACACTCACTTTCTTCAACTTTGAGGTATCTGCACACACTGCATGCTGTACTGTCTTGTTAATGTTACTCGTGCAATTAAAAAGCACATGCAAGTATTCCTGAAGCAAAGATTCATTTGAGAATTGCTTATGCTGAGGTAGGTAGGTTAGGAGGGTGTCAAATATCTATGCTGTTGCACTAAATACAGCTGTTTTTGTGAATTATAGATGTCTAAAACTTTATTTTTTCCGCTTTTAGGATTGGCTGTTAAGAGCAAAGGAACATGCAGTCAAAGAGTATGTTGTAGTCTAGCACTTGGTAACATAGCTATGAAGATCTTGGAAAGGATATTCGGATGTTGGCATGTGTCCA
The DNA here is from genome assembly GCA_032468155.1 of Oxyrhabdium leporinum. NCBI lineage: Eukaryota > Metazoa > Chordata > Lepidosauria > Squamata > Cyclocoridae > Oxyrhabdium > Oxyrhabdium leporinum. Next base: position 83,176 of record JANHFL010008092.1, read on the forward strand.
TATTTACAAAGATCAGTGTTGTACTAGCAATGGCTTTCCCTGTGTCACTTCCTTAGAAAGCCTTAGTTGAACTTTGAAGAAGCAAAGGTAGAGTATTAATGATTTTGAACTTGATGTTGGAGAAGACTTCGGAGAACTTACTGCGGACAGCCAAGAAATCAAATGGATCTTCAAGCAAATTGACCCAGAGTTCTCACTCAAGGCACAAATGACCAGGCTCAAATTATCCTACTTTGGACACATTATGCAAAGACCCAGCTCTCTGGAAATAACTCTAATGCTGGGAAAGGTGAAAGGAAAGAGAAGATGATAACCAGAAGCCTGGTGAATTGGACTGAAAATGAAGGACAAGAGAAGTTTAATACTTATTCATTTGCAATGTTCTTCTCTGACTTAAGACTCTACAGCCCAAAAACATTCCAAATTAAAGGGCACATCAAGTTGCTTAACATAACTATTTCATGGATGTGCCCATGTACTTTAACCCTTTTTTCCTCTTTTGGCAACAATACAACAGTAGGTTTACTGTTGTCTTCTGGGTTAATTAGTTTGTTGTCTTCCTTCTTAATCCAGCCTGCAGTTTTGAGAACTCCTGGTTGTTTCCTACCTGAATACCAGCCAGGTTTGAATGGGCTTTGCTTTCAGCTAACAGGCTGCCAGTGAGCCGGGCTGCTGAAAATCAGAAATGCCAAGGCACACATGACTTAGAACAGGAGAAAACTCACCCAAGTCTGTTATTGATTTTGGCAAGCTTAACCAGCACAAAGAAGATATTGTTTGTTGGTTATGTTTGTTCAAAAACAATTTGACCCCTGCTTTTCAGGCCTGCCTCCCAGTCTCCAGCTGAATCCACCTCTCCCCCAATTTAGGTTCAGCAACACAGTTTAAAACTTATAAACTGAGTGGAAAAGAAGATTGTAAAGAAAAAGATAGAAATATAAAGCAAGTTCTAACAGCCATGTTAAAAGTTTAACATTTGTTTTATATGGTGACCGGTTCAGAAGAAAGAAGAGGCTGATGGCAGCTGCATTCCATCTCACCCTTTTTTTGCTGCAGTCAGGTGGCAATTGGGGGAGGTAGCTGTACTTTAGAGGAAATTATTCAGCAAAATGAAAGGACCACCTCTTGGGCATACTAAAGGTTTTGCCAGTACACAATAGCAAAACACAAGAGACAGTGCATTATTCTTACTGATTTACAAATTACACAGTGCTTCTTATTCTTGCTGAGTTAATAATTACACAGTGCTTTTATTGCAGCTCAGACATGGACATGTATACCAAACATAGGCAAGCTGAGTTTGGACCAGATCTCTCCAATTCATTTCCATGTATCAGCTTACGCCAAATCTGAATCACAATAGTTATTTGAAGCAGTGATGACTTTTTGGGCTCAATGGCCGTGATCTAGCGTGTTTTCTTTAAATTATTATTGTCCTGATCTTTTGCCAGCTGCTGGCATCTTCAGAGGTAGAGTGAGCTGCAATGTGGTGTATCTCTCAGTAGTTCACAGTCAACTGAACAGGCATACTCAACGAGTAGTCCTTAATGGTACTACATCTACATGGAGAGAAATAAGCAATATGATAACACAAGGTTCCACCTTAAGCCCAATTTTTCAATATTTTCATAAATGACTTAGATCAGGGAATAGAAGGGGAACTTATCAAATTTGTAGATGATAGTAAGCTGGCAGAAATAGCCAACTCCCTAGATCATAGGCTCAAGATTCAGAAGGATCTTGATAGACTTGAACACTGGGCCCTATTTAACAAAATGAAATTCAACGTAGAGAAAAGGAAAGTCTTATGCTTAGGCAAGAAAAACCAAAAGTACACATCTAGATTAGGTGAAACCTGACTTAATAACAGTAACTGTGCGAGGGATCTTGGAGTCCTAGTGGGCAATCAATTAAATACGTGCCAGCAGTATGCGGCAGTAGCCAAAAAGCTCAATGCAATCCTAAATTGCATTAACAGAGGGATTGAATTAAAATCATGTGAGGTACTAGTACTGCTCTTTAAAGCCTTAGAAAGACCACACCTACAATATTGCATCCAGTTTTGGTCACCAAACTATAAAAAAGATGTTGTGGCCCTAGAAAGAGTGAAAAGAAGAGCACCAAAGACAATTAGGGGCCTGGACGCTAAAACATTTGAAGAATAGTTGCAAGAACTGGGCATGGCTAATTTAGTGCAGAGAAGGATCAGAAGTGACATGATAGCAGTGTTCCAATATTTGAGGGGGTGCCACAGACAGGAGGGGGACAATCTATTTTCCAAAGGTCATACCCCCAAAGGTCAGAAAAGGAACAATGGATGGAAATTGATCAAGGAGAGATTCAACCTAGAAATGAGAAATTTTCTGACAGTGAGAACAATCAACCAATGGAACAGCTTGCCTTCGGAGGTTGTGGGAGCTTCATCACTGGAGGCTTTCAAGAAGAGATTGGACTGCCATTTGTCAGAACTGGTGTAGGGTCTGCTGCTTGGGTGGGGGGTTGGACTAGATGACCTACAAAGTCCCTTCCAACTCTGTTAATCTGTATGTATTCCTATTTTCCCCAGTTTTACTATATCCTGTTCTTTCAATAAAGCATTCAGATCTATGCACATGTTCTGTTTTATTGGAGGATAGGTGGGGTTAGCTGCATGTCGAGCTGCATACAGACTAATGCATAGTGAGGACAGAACAGTGAAACAGCGGCTACCCAGCAAGTGGGATCCAGGGTAATGACTATACAGAGACCTGCTACTTTGCCAACGGAGCTACCTGCATATGGCCATGCAGCAGCCTCTAGACCAGGGGTGTCAAACTCAAGGCCCACAGGCCAGATTCAGCTCATGGGGTGCTTAGATCTGGCCCGCGGCGCTACCCTGGAAACAGCAAAGGACCAGCCCGCAGTGCGTCTGCCCCCCCAAACTCCATTTTTGCTGCCAGAGGGCTGCAGGAGGCCATCACAGTCTAAAATGGGGCCCAGGAGCCCGTTTTTGCTGGCGGAGCACTTGGGCCACCACAGGTGCCCCCAACATGAGTGATGTCATGTTGGCCATGCCCCCCGCCTCCCAAGGTGAAACACAACGCTGATGTGGCCCTCAATGAAGTTGAGTTTGACACCCCTGCTCTGGACGTTATGTCTCCTTGCATAGTTCGGGTTTATTCTAGATATTTTGACTATCTCCTCCTCCATCTCTTGCTTTCCTATATCTCTAGAGCACTTGCCAATAACTCTATCATCACTTCTTGGAGGTCTTCTTCTTTATCTTTCTCTATGTTCTGAAATCTTAAGAAATGAACTGCTTTCTCCATTTTTAAAATTATGACTCTCTTTTCCTGGTTCTTGTTTGCTTGTGTCAACTTTTGATTTATTTCCTCCATTTTTTTCTTGGTTTCTTCTGATTTGTCCTCTATTTTCTGAATCCTCTGTTCATTTTCTGTTATCATTTTCTGAAAGTTTCCTAATCTCACATCCGTATTCTGAATCTGTTCCATCATCTCCCCCAAATCACCTTTCACTCATTATGATTTTTCCTTGCTTCCTCTTTCTGTGAAGTAATCGCTTCTTGAATGGATTGAAGCACTGATTGTATTTCTTTTTGGAAAGTATGTGTTATTTCTTGTTGTAACATTGTGTTTATTGATCTTTGGTTTGATCTGTATGCTGCAGATGCTGGTGTGGAAGATGCCTTCTTTCCAATTTTAGTTAGGTGTGGAGCACTCATTTTTTTAATCTTCTATAATCAATCTACAATCTATTTTATAGTCCTATAGTCTTGCAGTCTTACAAATCTATACAACAATCAAATAATAATATATAATACCTTACTGTCTACAGTTACTCCGTCAACATCCTATTACAGTTTATTTCTAAATTTCAAATTTATATAAATTCCAATATTAGACTATTAAATCAATAGAAAAAGAAAAGACACTTTAAAGTCAGGAGTTTTATAACCCAACTTTTCCTCCCAATATCTTATCCAAATCTGTGTATATTGTTCCACTTTTCTTTCACCTCTCAGAATGTTTCATTAAACAATGTTTGTAATCCAAAATGGCCCTCCAAACTCCCCAATATCCCAGTAATAATAATAAAAAAGCCAAAGAACCAAAAAGTCAATTCACTCAGACTCAAAGCAATTCCACAAAGCTAGCAATGTTGATAATCCACAGAGTTCAGCGGGCTTCAAAGAACACACTGCTTGTCCCCAAACAACAAGTAAATGGCTTTGCAGCTGTTTTCTTATCTCCTGTCTTCTTATCTATTTTAATTCTATTTTTTCTTCTTTTTTATTTCCCAAGTTCACTTCCATCTATATTATACCTTTTTTCCACTAGTAGGTGTCAGCTCAGCATTATCTTCCAGCTTATAAAGCGAAAGCTTAGTTTCTATTTGTCAGACAGTTCACTTTTTTAAAAAAAATTCAGGTATTTTCTGTCAGAGTGCACACAGTGTGACTAGGTGAGACAACCCAGGAGCAAATACAGCACACAGGTTTGTATTTACAAATAGTGGTTTTTATCCTAAAAAGCATATATACATACAAATACTTTTATACAGGCCTTGATATACAGGAGCAAGCAGTAACCCTATTCCACACAAGAGCACAGATTGAGAGAGAAGAAGATATGCTCCCACAAGCTCTGTCTTACATTACAGCCTCTTAAAGTGGTAGCAGTCCAATAACCCTGCTGACTCATTGCTACTGATGCATCAGCACTATAACTTTACAGTATTACAGCATTACAGACTTACAGCAGCTGGTCAGCTGTTACACTGACATTTTCAGATATTTTAAGTTGCTTTTCAAGTTATTATAGTTTCCAGTCTGGTCTCTGTCTCTTTTCTGGATCTGTCATCCATCTCTTTACATATTAACTCACCGTTTCCTTTTAGAGGCGGGAGTAAAATCCCTTCCTCTTGCTTTTAGAGAATCTTGAATTTCAAAAGGTATCTTTATTTGGGAATTAAATCTCCAGAGTAGAAATTGGAAAAAGTCTCACCCAGTTCCAGTACGCTGCTCACAAATTGCTAGTTCGTGCTTCCCTTTCAATTGTCACACCTTTGGTCAGACCGAAATGGCCATCTCTTCCTCTGTCGATCGGGAGGGTGCCCTTGGATCCAGCGGAAGGGCCACATCCTCCCCGCAATCGACAAGAGGTCCGTCCTTTCTTTGTCACCCCTCCAGGGTGACTTTAGCCCCTTGGGACCTCAAAACGGAGAATAATCAGCTGGGTTTCGTGGAACCCTGCTTCCCCTCGGCTGTCTCGCCACGACGCCAATCAGAACTCTATATTTTAAAGAACATTTGAAGGAGGGGTGCAGAATAGCTCTTCTCTGCCTGAGGCTATAGAAACCCGGCACCAATCAAAACACTTTTTGTGAAGCAACTGATCAACACCGACAGGGTAAGCAACTAGTATATGAAAATAAGAGCAAAGTCCACTCCCTTCTAGTACTGATTATGCTACCTAGTTTGGTAATGAAACATATGCAAGAAAACCATCAAGCTCAGAGAGCACCAAGGATCCCACAGTTCAACCCTGAGCTACAATTATTCTCTTCTATCGATAAACACTTTTTGGTTAGAGGGACACGGAGCCTGCCTTATATGAGATGGCTCCCAGTGGATTTCATTCTAAATTTTGATATGATTTCTGTAAATAAGGCGTGTAGAATTATAATGGCTGAGTCTTTGATCCTTCATACATCAAAAGAATACAAAGGGATAAACAAATAAAAAACAGATTTGAAAAAAGAAAAGGCTCAGGAAAGAAAAAGAGTGTACGTTTAAGAAAGAAAGAGGAAAAGAAGGAAAACTGAAAAAGAATGACTTCCAACTTTCTTTGGTACAGATAAGTAAAAAAATATATCAAATTCTTACTCTAAGATTAACATTTGTCTACATTATTTCCATAATCCCATATCTAATCATCAAAGCCCCAGATCAACTTTTAATTTCAGTTTCTCACAAAAAGTCCAGTAATAGTTCATATAACTTTAATCACTATTTGTTAAGGAAACCACAACTGATTATTTAATTGTACCAAATTCTAAATAAAACAGGAATCTTAATCTGTGGCACATGGTCATCCAAGACAAACCCATCCCACACACAAAGCATTGCTGGTAAGATTTAAATTGCTTGTAGTTATTAATTGTTATGTTCAGCAGTAACTCAATACTGTCTATCTTGCATTTGGTTCTCATTGTATTTATTCCTATTTTCACTATAATCTGTTCTTTCAATAAAGTAATCAGATCTATGCACATGGTCTGTTTTATTGGCGGATAGGTGGTTTTAGCTGCATGTTGAGCTGCACACAGACTAATGTGTGGTGAGGACAGAACAAACATGCTCATAGTTTAGAGTGGAGAAGTGGAACTTTGGGAATACTGTATATTGGAGCTTATCCTTTAGTAAAATTATCTGTCTTTGTCACGTTAAACTTGGGTTTTCTTTTACTTTGTTTACATTAGGATATTGGGAGCATTTTATGCATTTTGTTTATAGTTAAGAGTTGAGATGAGGAATGTTGAGTTTTACGTACATTAATTAATATTAAAATCTAAATTCTTTTGCTGGAAACTGCAGTGAAGAAAGCATTACTTATTTCATTTGCCTGTTGTTAAAAGATTGGTTATGAAGAATTTTATATTTGTTATCTAAGAGAAGATTATGGGATTGTTTATACTTGCTATGATGAGGGTGGGAAGGCTTTTCTACTTTTCTTTTTCTTGCATTTTTCCTCTTTTTTCTAGTTTGTGTTATCCTTTACTATTAATAAATTTTAATAAAATGTGCTATTCAAAACTTTTAATATATTTTTAAAAGAAACAAAAAAATCATAGGAAACAAATATACATAGCCCTGGGAAGAATGCAGATGAGCAACTTGGAATAAGGAGTGATTCAGAATAAAAACACATTAAAAGGTGGGAAAAGCCATAGCATGAAAATACATGAGAAAGAATGGCAAAAATGAAGAATATTGATTAAAAATGTTGCTTTAAAAAGTTTTATTTTTGGTAGGAAGACCTATCTCTGCTATTAATTAGCTCTTAACTAGAGAGCAGCTGTGGTCTTCATCTTTGCTGAAATCACCATTTATATTAATAATACAATACTTTCAACTGTTCACACAATATCAAAAAATAAAGTAAGTGATTGATATTACTCTATAAGCACAGATAAGGTAAGTGACAAAAAGGATCTGTATTGCTTACCATGCTTGTGTTTTAATACATATACATTTGAATAGAATTCTGACAAAAATACAGCCTTTCTAAGATAAACTAATGTAAGTAATACTATTCTTGTGGAACAATACCTGGGTTTCTGTTTTCCAGCTTTTCAAGTACTTCACCAAAATAAATAAATAAATCACAAAATTGGCAAACTTTTGAGATGTCCAGTTCTCTTCATCAGAAAAAAATGTGAAAAAAACCCTGATTTGATTTAAAGTGATAAAGTCTTCATGGGTGGAATTTAAATTAAATATATTTGCAAGTCTTCTGATCCCTTCCACCTTTCATTTTCATTTTTACCATGCAGGCTTCATGATTTTTTGTTTAGTAAAGAACACTAGAAATCTCAAAAGTTTATGTTTCTTCTGGCAAATTTAGAACCTTCCAGAAAGTAAACACTTCTGATTCTTCTTTTCCTTCCAGATACAAATGAAGCCATCTTTCCAATTACATTTGTTACCTCATCTTGTTAAAAAACAACTGCCCATATAGGTGGAGATTCCAGGTGGGTAGTAAGTGGCAGGCAGCACTGTGGCAAGTAGCAAAAGCAGCAAATGCCCAGTGTGCCCAAAAATACATCCCCAGGGGAGGTCCTTGGAGACTGATTCAATAAGGACCACATATGGGTCCGGAAGTATCCTGGGGAACCCCTCTATGATACGACGGGCCTCTCAGGGAGACAGTAGATGGTGGATTAGACCTGAGAGCGTATGTGTTTGTTACCCACTTTCTTGAGTGATATTTGAGAGGCAGGGAAATGATTGGAGTACCGGCTTGCCAGTCAGTGGGAGAAGCTGGCTAGGGTGATATAGTTGGATGGGAGATGGATTAATGGTTTAAGGCTCCAGGCAGTAGTAAGAAAGAAAGCTAAAGTGCTGTGCGGGCTTCCCTCTAGCCTCGGATTGATAGGAGGGTGACTGGAACATATGAATGGATGAAGGGATCCAGAGCCAGGGGAACCAGGAGGCCAGATAATGATGGGCATGAGACATTTTGATGAGAGGCAGAGGGTTGTTACTGGGGAAGATGCCCCCGGGGTTTGGTACCAGTGGTGTGTTCTTTGCTTAGGCCCAGACTCTAGTCAACAGACCCACAGAGATCCAGGATTTCAGCTGCTGCTACTTAATTCCAGGTCAGTCAATAATAAGGCTCACCTTATTTGTGACCTTATTACGGAGGAGGAAGCTGACCTGGATCATCAAGACATGACTGGGCCAAAAGGTGCAGTTCAAAAGGCATGACTGGGTCAAAAGGTGCGGGCCAAAAGGTGCCTGGCAGGATTTCAGGTGTGCACAAGCCTAGATTCCAGGTCAGGGGAGAGGGAGGTAGCAGTTGTCATTCAAGATGCTGTTCCACAAGTTGCTGGTTGTGAGATCCTGTTTCTGAAGATAGACTCACACGATCAGCTAGGAGTGTTGCTGCTGTACCAGCCTCCTTGATGTGCAACAACTCTCCTGCCTGTCATCTCAGAGTTGGTGGTGGAGCTCCCAAGATTTATGGTCTCAGGGGACTTCAATTTGCCATTCCTGAAGCTCTCCTCAGAAGCAGCTCAGAATTTCATGGCTACCATCAGCGTATCCTGACTTGGAACACTGGACATGGCTTTTTTGTTGGATCACTAGTAATGTGATCCGAGAGTAGTTTTTCTTGTCCATCCTGTCATGGTCAAATCATGCACTGGTGACCTTGAGATTTTCCTATGCTACCCACTTCTGCAAGGAGACCCGACTTATTTGATTGGTCTCTAGCAACTAAGGGACCTGGTGAGATTTCAAAGGGAGTTGGGGGTTGTTCCTGAGGTTCTGTCTGTCAAGGCCTGGCTGCTACTGGGATTAGGGAGGTAGTAATGGCCTTGGGCAGTGTGCCTGGCATTCCCTCTGGTTTGCAGAGGAGTTGAAAAGGGTCAAGAGACATTTATAACTCTGTTGGAGGAGGACAAGGGATGAATCTGATTGATCAAAAGATAGAGCTATTAAGGCCTACTCATGGCAATAACAGTGGCAAAATGTCACTATATCTCTGCTCCTATTGCATTTGCAGAGCACTACCCAGTGGCCCTGTTTAGGGGCCTGTTTCCTTTTGGGTAAAGGGGACTCTGAGGTTCGTCTTCAGGACCACGATGAGGAATTTTCAATGCATCTGGCAGATGAAATTGCATGCATCCGTTCTTAATTGGAGGTCAAGCATGATACAGGTCCATTGGAGTTGGCTGGTGAATGTTCTTATCCAGATACTGGAGAACTAATTCTGTTGGACCTGAGCCTCAGGCTTGTTAAGTATGACCGTCCCTGGTTTAAATACATGCTCCTCCTGGCTGTACAAGTCTACCTGGGAGGTGACATATAGATGGATCTTAGTGATGATGAATGCATCCTGGTGTGCCCTCTTCTCAAGAAGCTATTGCTGGACCCTATGATCTGGGTAACTTTCATCCAGTCTCTCATTTCTTCTTCTTAGGAAAGGTGATTGAGAAAGTGGTCACACTGCAGGTTCAGAGGATCCTGGATAAAACAGATTATGTGGACCACTTCTAGTTATGTTTCAGGCCTAGATGACAAGAGCAGGATAGAGTTAGCTTTTGATACTAGTGACCACAAAATCTTCTGGGGCTACCTTAAGAGTTGGGGATGGGGGGCACAGTTTTGTGCTAGTTCACCTTCTCCGAAACTGATCCCAATCAGTGTTGATAGGGAGCAAGAAGTCTAGCCTGAGGCCACTGTTTAAAAAGTATTGTAGGGCTTGGTGTTCCTTCCGCTATTTTTTAACATCTACATGAAACTACTGGGTGAAATAATCCATTATGTGGGATGAGGTATCATTAATATGCTGAACTAAGTGATATTGTGGGCACCCTTTTATGATGCTTAGAGCTGATGGGAAACAATAGGCTTCAATCGAATCCTGATAAGTCCGAGTGGCTATGAGTAGAATGCTCCTCTGTATCTGGGGTTTATCATCTTTGGTCCTGGATGGAGTTGAACTATCACAGGTGGACTAGTGTGTAATCTGGGGGTCATCCTGGACTCAAGACTCCTGGTCTAGAAGCAGGTGGAGGTCATGACTAGGAAGATCTTTGCTCAACTTAAACCTAACCCTTTCCTAGATTCAGAAGCCCTTCAGTCACTCATATCTTGGTCATCTCCTGTATAGGCTACTTCAATGCGCTCTACTTAAGGCTATCCCTGAAGAGTATCTGGAAGCTGCAACTGGTGCAGAATGTGATAATGTGAGCAATCCTGGGTGCCGCTAGGGTTGCACATATAACATCTCTGCTATGCGAGCTGTATTGGGTGCCATTTTACTTCTGAGTCCAATTCGAGGTGTTAGTTATCATCGTCATGGTATGGGAACAGGTTATCTGAGGCAGGTAGGGTATATTGCAGATAAGATTGGTTAAAAATATTCACCTAATAGGATCCAAGATAGCCTTCTCTGCCATTGCCCCTGTCCTTTGGAATACCTTACCCTCAGAGGTGAGGTGGACCCCCATTCTTCTGACCTTCAGAAAGAGTGCCAAGAATTGGCTCTGCCAACTGGCATGGGGGTTGAAGTGTGTTAGGCAACCCTGGGGATGATTGGTGTTGTGAGGCTGCTCTCTCCACCTTTTTGCCTTTTCATTTTTAATACTATATAACCCTATGTTTTAATTTTTTTTCTTTTTGTTTTTATTAATGCTTTTATATTTTGTGACATGTTTGTACTGTAAACCACCCAGAGTCACTTAGGTGACATGGGCATTATAGAAATGTGATGAATTAAATAAGTAAATGAATAAATAATCAACCTGGAGGGAAAAAACATTTTGCAAAACATTCTGCAATTTTCAAGGAATGAAAAAATATATACAATTAATACAATTAAGCATATTTAGCATATATAAATAGTATGATTTAAATCCCCAGTTACATATTTCCTTTAGTAGCAGAATATCACAGTTCAATTTATTTACAGAAATAAACTTCAAAAGGAGTGCTGTCTAACATGGTTGCCATTTTTTGATTTATTAATTAAAAATAATCTAAACCCAAATAATACACAATCGATTTAAAATATGTATAGTTTCATTTATGTTTTAATAAACTACAGAATATGCTGAAACTCTGAAGGAATTAAAAAAAAATGGCAAAATTTATGTTTCTTTAATTCATCTGCATAATTATTAATAAAGACCAGAAATGCATACGGTATTTAAGTTGCAAATATATTCATGCACAAAATCTTAGGTTACCTAGCATCTATTTTCCCCCAAAATACTTATTTTGCTCTAGAGGCAAATATAAATAACTAAATTTAGCTAATAATTACATTTCCTTTTTCTGCTAAATGTGTTTGAACGCACTGATTTTTTTCTAACTAAACATGTCACTGGAAAATTAACATTAATGTTTAAAAAGCTAACAGTAAACCAATTTGAAGAACATCTGAAATAGATTTGTATTTTTCTCACCTGCATTGTGCTTTGCTAAATATTTGTCTTTGTACTGCTTCTTTTTCTTTCCAAACCAAGTACAGCTTGCCTGCTGCTCTTGTTTAGTCTTCTCCATAGCAATACAAGCTACTCGCCTTGCAAGTAAACAGGAAACAACTATCAGCTGTATATTAAAGGTGACCTATTTTAGTATCATTAATTCAGAAAATAATATCCCCTCCCTCCTTTTACTGGTAGACAGATTAAAATATTTTCAAAGTTTCAAATGGAAATTTTAAATGAGTATTCTAAAAATACAAAGCCCTTATGTATCAGCCACCCAGGAGACTATAAAATTAGCTGCAGTGGTTGAGAACTTTGTAGGATAGCAATAACACTGCAATAGTTCCTGTTTTTTAGTCATTTAAGACAGATCATAGTGGAACGTTCTCTAGTTCTCAAAACTTCTGGTGCCATGGCCAAAAACTGATAGATACAAAGAGAAAACTCCAGTAACAATATTCATACAGATTTTCTCTCAATATAAAGACATGGCATCAATTCAACTTCATTTGACCTCTTTAGTTGAATTATCATCAGGTACTGATCAAATTGAATTCAGGAAATATATCTACAAGGTAGATATGTTTGCTTTTACAAATAACCAGGGTATACTTTCTTTAATCAGAGACCAGGGACGTAACTGAATTTGTGTATATTCATTGCTTCCACTAGTATTCTAATAGACTTCCTGGCAGACTGAATGATCAACTGTGTTACTATGAAGTTATTTTTAATAAGCTAAGGTCAGGATTTCCCAGCCATTATAGAAGAAGGCTACGAAAACAGAATCAGGATCCAGAGGGATTTATATTGTATGATGCAGTTCTTCTGAAACCAAGAAGTTATGACCTAGAAGTGGTCTAAGATCAGTGTAATAAAGCTAAAGGTAAAATTTTCCCCTGTCCAATTGTGTCTGACTCTAAGTGGCAATGCTTATTTCTGTTTCTTAGCTAAGGGAGCCAGTGTTGTACAAAGACATTTCCACGGTCATGTAGCCAACATGAAATTCTGTTACCTTCCCACTGAAGTAGTACCTATTTATTTACTCGCATCTGCATGCTTTTGAATTGCTAGGTGGGCCAGCATATATAGTATTACCCAAATAAACCCATTTTACCATCTCATTTATTGAGGCATGAGATTATTGTTGTGAGGATAACATGAGGGGAGACACTCAATTCTCAGAAAAAAGAATACATAAACAAATTACAGAAATTAACTGATAAGACAGTTTATTGCCTCTTTACAGGTAGTGGATTCATTTCAGGTTGCCAAGATAGTAAGGGAATTATTGTGTTGCAGACAATTTGTTTAATACAAACCTAAGTAACATTGGGTTTTTCTTTCTCCAGAGAACAAAATTTAAAAATGTCTTTAGCTATTGATATTGTGGTAGCACTCTCTTCATTGATCTTTATAAGATACTACACTTCAATATAGTGTATTGCTAAAGGCTCTGAAGAATTAAGAAAGGAAACTAAAATACAAGAACTGTATATTTCAGGACAGGTTAAAAGCAGTGTAACTTCTTTAAAGTCCATTATAATGATAGTGATTGCAATGAAACAAATGCCATCTGATGAAACCTTTTGCATAAAAAATAACTTGTTGTCTGGAACAGTTTACCACTTTTCTAAACCATCTATAATATTTTATAATTTACCTTAGCAAATCAACTTGGGGATAGGAAGAATATTTCTCAACTATCATGAGCTGGCTGTTTTTACTATGATAGTATCCAGGCAGAAATATTCTTGTCATATTTATTTCAATCATTTTTATCTTGTTTTATGTTGGATGTTAAGCCATGAGTGGAAACAGTGCAAATAAAAATTCATCAACACAAGAGGATTAAGAGAGATATTCTATGGGTATTGTCAGTGTATTTTGTGAAACTGAAGCTGTTTCAGGAATAATAGTTGACCTGAAGGAACGGTAGCACGCTTGCAGATGGCAGTTACAATGTCATATACCGGCAATCTTTGTTTAGTGACTTGTTTAGCGACCGTTCAAAGTTACAACAGCACTGAATAAGAACACTTAGACAATCCTCTTAGTGCCCATCTGCAGTCACATGGTTGCAATTCAGGCACCTGGCAATTAGCTTACAATTATTACAATTACAATGTCCCGTGGTCATGCCATTTATGACCTTCACTGTCAATCTCTGACAAGGAAAATCAATGGGGAAGCCAACAGATCGCAATGGTGATCACATAGCCATGCCTAACAACTGTATAGGATTCACCTAATGATAGCAATTGGAACTGCCACAACTGCTGTTTTTAATCAGTGCAGTCATGTAATATCACATTTTAAGACTGCACTGCGTAGTGAATTGCCAATCCCAATTATCTTTGTTAAGTGAGATCTAACAGTACATTCTATCCAGAATCAATGTGGTGTTCATATTGGATTTTGTGAAAAATTAGATTAAAAAAATCTTATCAACTGGGTTATGGGACAACAATAGCAGGATCATCTTCTTGCTTCCTTATTGTTTTAGGTAACTTTTGATAATGCTGATCATTTTTTTCTTTTTTTACATAGAAGTTTTCAAGTATCTATCTCTATCTCCTCTTGTCAGAGGCTGGATAAATATGATTTTTTTACTTAGGAAAACCGCCAGCTAAATTTCTGTATCAAGTGACCTAATGAATACTTCATACTACTTTATACAATTGCAAGTATTTTATGTGTTTTCAGTAATAGTCTAGCCAATCAAGTTACCTAATTCAAGCATTATTTTTATCAATCAACACAAATGTTTAAAATATGAAATACTGACAAATTCAATTATTAAAAATTTAAGAAAACTATTTTTATGTTTATCAATTGCCAAACAACATACCATTCCTGAAGCTCAGGAGAAGGAATGAGGCCTGCAGTTCCATTTTTTGAATTCTCGAGTTTACCCTGCCACCAATTGTGATCATCTTTGCTAATAATCTGGATAATATCGCCAACTCTAAATCTGATGCCAGCTTCCTTGCAGGGAATAAGATCATCCTTTGCTGGATCATATTCAAATTGTGCTCTTACATATATCTAAAAACAATATTAAGAGACAGAAAGTATAAAGTTAACACGTTAGAATTTTAGACGTAATAGCTTGCATATATAGATTTAAGTTTTCCTTTGGTTTTCTTTTATAAGCAGCCTTTAAAATAGAATTGCAGAAGATTTGGGACATTGTCTGAGAGAGATGTGTAGCTATAGTTGAAATCATATATATAACCTACATTCTGTCACATTCAGGAAAATCTTGTCTTCCCAGTTATAGAACTATAAAGCAGACCCTGCAGTATTTGAGAGGTTTTCACAATAATCTAGGTGAAGCTTTTGGGGAGAAATGCAGGGAGAAAGAAGCAGAGATCTGTTGCCTGAGCTAACGTCTATTCATGCACTAATGAACCTCACACACTTCCACACTGAATTCAACCAAGTGGACAATTTCACATGTATTAATAAACCAAGATCTAAAAATTACTTAGATTAGCAATTACACTGCAGTGGTTAGAGTGTTGAACTGCAGGCCACTTCTGCTGATTCAATCTAGCAGTTCAAATCCCACTAGGCTCAAGGT
>JANHFL010008092.1:98579-117929 GCA_032468155.1 Oxyrhabdium leporinum
AAAAAAAAGGGAAGATCATTAAAGAGAGATTCAACATAGAACTAAGAAGAAATTTCCCAACATTGATAACAATTAATCAGTGAATTGGCTTGCCTTCAGAAGTTGTAGGAGCTTCATCACTGGAGATTTTTTAAGAAGAGATTGGTCTGAAATGGTACAGGCAAGGGGTTGAACTAGAAGACCTACAAAGTGCCTTCTTAACCTTAGTATTCTATGTTCTATATATGGGATTCACACATCTAAACAGATAAAACAGCAATTATAACAGCAACAATTCTGCCCCCAAATCCCAACCCCTCCCAGATTGATCCCAGGCTGCTGAATACTGTGCCACCATCGCTTTTATATATAAATGTTTGTTCAGAATGTGTTCGCTATATACATCAGTGTCCCTGAGAAAAATGGGCTGGACTTAACATCCCCATTCACCTAACTCAATCTTTCCTAACTAAGAAAGTTCAAGACGTATAGATAACTTGCATTTTGTAAATGCTTTAGCAAGTCTGATTACTAAGTGTTGTTTAAATAAAAAAAAATTGCCTCCATGCTCAAGGCATCACTAAATCTGAACAAAAGAACATCACTAAGGACAAAGTATGTATTATGAGGTTCTTGGTGCTCCCTGAGCTAGGTTGTTTCCTTGCCGACATTTCATTACCAAACTAGGTAACAGCATCAGTGCTACCAGGGAGTGGGATTTGCTCTCTGCTTATATGCAAGTGCCGTGCCCCATCATTGTTGGTGGGGATGGTGTTGGTGGTTCCTTGATTAGGCTGTTCTTGACTGTGAAATGATTTGCTGATTCATGTAGCTATGCTTTGCACTGAAGAATCTTACTGAATTATAAGCAAAGCCTCAAAAAATGTCCCAAAGTAATATTCTACAACATTTGGAGATATATAATAACAACTCAGCACAGTGTAAAGTATAAAGCTAGGTGATATGAATAAAAGAATAACCAATAGTAGTAATCTGAATATGCTACCATGGTTAAAATGCACAACTCACCAGAGAACTATAATAATAAAGACTTTCTATGTGTCACACAGTTGTTTACCGTAGATAGCATATAATCTAATAAATTCTCCCTTTCTTCTCCAAAAAAGAAAGGAAAAAAGAAACAGAGAAAGAAACTAAATCTAATCTAGTTAAGATTTAATTAACATATCACACTTGCTGGTTTAAACCTCAAGCAATTGGCTCAGATCACTCAGTGTCACACCATAAACCACTACTGACAAACCATAAAATCTGATTTCCCATGACACATGAAACCCCAGATTAAAAATACAGTGCTAAAGTTATTGGTTCATCAGTATATGGTAAGAACCGAATCTCATTAATGCATGTAGTTCTCAACTTACGACAATACATGTCATGACTGCTCAAAATTGCAATGGTGCTGAAAAAAGTGACTAACAACCAATTCTCCCACAACCGTCACAGCATCCCCACCGTCACATGATTACAATTCAGCATCTTGGCAACTCTTGCATTTATAATGGTTGCAAAGTCAATGGGAAATCTGGCAGGGAAGATTATAAGTCAGTCATGTGACGTCTCACTTAACAACCACACCGATTTGCTTGAAGAACATGGTAAAAAAAGGTTGTAAAATTGGTGTGATCATGTGATGCTTAAGGACCATGCCTCTTAACAACAAATCTTCCAGTATTTATTATGGGTCATGGGCTGAGGACTGACTGAAGTAAAAATAGGAAGATGACAGACAAAGCTGAAATGGATAGTACATCTATTCTTCCTTATAATAATTAAATCATTCTTAATTAATTACTTGTTGAATTAATTGTTCAATTTTAATTAAATCACTTGATTTAATTAATTAAATCTACAAACGGAACAGTTGGCCTTCAGAAGTTGTGGGTCACTGGAATTTTTAAGAAGAGACTGGACAATCATTTGTCTGAAATGTTATAGGCCAGGGTCTCCTGTGTGAGCAGGGACTAGCTCTAATCTGATTGATTGATTGACTGACCTGAAACCTGATTGATTGATTGACCTGAAACAGACTGCAGTGTTGAAACTTCTCAACCTTCTATAAAGAGTCAGGAGGGAAAATGTAAAATACTTGCTCTAAGAAGACAGTTATCCTGATCAGGTTAATATGTCAAATTAGTATGTTTTCAAATGACACCAATGTGAACAATGTTATCCAATTACTAGACTTAAGCAATTTCCTGTGCCCTCTTATAAAACACAAATTATTCTACTCTGCCTGCAGAATACAAAGGGTTGCTACTTCTTTTCCAAACTGAAGGCAGGTCTACTCAGAGCTGCTCAGACATGGCAAACACAATTCAACATAATAGTTCACCATTCTACTTCCTAGAGCATGGACAAATCATAGTTTTCTAATGCAATAATAAGTTTGTGGAAGAATGAGCTCACACTGAAGTGAACAGCTTTTCTTCCCTCCTGAAATCCAGAATTTTGGTACCACCTGGGAAGGAGGGTTAATTAGTGAGGGTGGTTGGTCTTTTTTGCAGTGGGCCTGTCCATGGGTAGGTCAAGAAAGGAGTCAAGCTAGGAAGATAGCAGAGATATGGGAATGAGAGACTTCTAACCCAGAAGCAGGCACTTCAGTAGTTGTCTTAAGACAGCAAGAGAGACTGGGAGGAACATAGGTCAACCAGAGCCTGCAAACTCAAGCAGGCCAAACCAAGCATAGAAACTGAGGATTGTGAATGTGGGGTGGAGGGGGTAGAGAAAATGCCATTTGCAAGTCTGTAGGAGTGAAAAGGGTTTTTGTGTGCAGGTGGACTGAGACTGGCCAAAAATTCTGGAAATATGGGGGAATAGAAAAGATTTAAAGATCTAAGAAAGAGCTAAGATAGGAAAACATACAATTATAGGAACATAAAACATCAAGACCGAAGTTTATAGACTAAATAAGAATCAAAATGCTTGTCAATTTATAGGAAGCTAGTGGAGTAAGTTAGATTTGTATAATGGAACTTTTGTGATAGGAAAAACAAATACAGTATTTCTGTTCTCTACCGTATTAAGAAATAACCTAAGAAAGCTACAGTTTGTATTAAACAGAATGTAATGAATATAAATAGAGAACAAGAGATAGAATGTATGTGAGGCGCACACTTTCTTTTACAACACTATGTGGCTTTGAAATTCATATGGGTATCTCACCAATCAGGGATTCTTAACCAAGGTTTTCTCATTATGTCACAACTATTTGGGCTTGCCTAACAGAAGCGATAATGGCTAGGAAAGCCTAATATGCCAAGCTAAACTGAACAGATGATATTATGGGTCAGGGTTATACTGGATGTTCAGGAGCCATGGGAGAAATGCCTCACCTATCATAATCTTAATCTGGCACAGACTGTTCTCATGCCACCCATAAAATGATATATTGGGCAATTTCATCCACACTTATTGGACTGATCACTAACTTTCTGACAACACCTGGAAAAAACAGCTGTAAAATTGAAAAGTCGCAAAAATTTACTCAACAGACCAGCCAGAACATCTTGGGGTCCTGATGCTCACATCCTATCAATAACAGCTTTGGCTCCGATTTATTCACAGCTGAATATTGTGCTGGTGTGTGGTGTGTCCCCAAAATGTGAATCTGCCATTCTACAGATGGGTGGAGGGGGAAATTACAGAAATTTAAATATTCTGAGTGTGGAAAACATGTACCCCCTCCCCCTAATGAAAGATATTTTGGCACATTTATCGAAGGGGAAGGTTTTCTCCAAATTGGACTTGAGAGAAGCCTACTACTGAATTAGAATAAGGGAAGGGAATGAATGGAAAACAGCATTCAATACGCCCTTAGGCTGCTACCATTTGGCTTGCAAGGAGCACCTGCAGTTTTTATGTCATTGATTAATCAGGTACTCCATGAACATTTGTACAAATGACTCCTTGTTTATCTTGATATTTTGATTTATACGGAAACAAAAGAGGAGCATGTAAAATTACTCTGAACTGTGTTAAACAAACTTCGCTCAGCTAAACTCTTTGCCAAACTTTGTAAGTGTGAATTCCATCAAGAGAAAATTGACTACTTGGGGTATCGTATTTCACACCAAGCCATAGAGATGGACCCCCAAAAAGTACAAGCAGTAATTGACTGGGCTCCACTCTGCAAACGTAAACAGCTGCAAAGCTTCCTGGGATCTGCCAATTTTTACCGCCATTTTATTCCGCGTTTGCACAAATTGCCCTCCCCATCACTAACTTATTGAAAACAAAAGGGGAGAGAAACCCAAAACTGAAACAGCTGCTAAATTGGTCAATGGAATGTCAACCCGCTTTTGAAAAACTTAAACAGCTGTCTTCAGCTGAACCGATACTCAGACACCCTGATCCTGAAAAGCCTTTCATTATAGGCCGATGCTAGTGATGTGGCTGTAGGGGCTGTGTTACAACAAATGAACGAAGAGGGAAATGTCCAACCCTGTGCTTATACATCTAAAAAGTTAAATGAAACCAAACAAAGGTGGGCGATATGGGAAAAAGATGACTATGCAGTCAGATGGGCCCTTCTTACATGGAGACACTTCGTAGAGGGAAGTGAGAACCCTTTTGAGGTTTGGACTGACCATAAAAAACTGGAAGCACTAAAAACTCCAAGGAAGTTATCACCAAAGCAAGTCAGGTGGGCACAGTATTTCAAGCGATTTAATTTTACTTTAAAGTACATTCCTGGAGGAAAAAAGTTTCTAGCAGATGCTCTCTAGCAAACCACAATATGATAGCAGAAAATCTGAGATTGTAAAACCAATTTTACAAAATGATCAAACTGCAGCTAAGGTGATCACCAGGGCGCAAGCTAAAAAAGAGACATTTGCAGACAATGACATTTTGCTGGCTTTCAAACGAGATCTTACCAATGATGAGTGGTTTACAAGCCACAAAGGAAATCGTGGTGGGATGGATGGCTTAGCATGGGTTGGGGGAAAAGTGTATGTGCCAGCCAATCAGAGACTGGGACTGATGCAAAGATATCACGATGCAAAATTGTCTGGACATTTTGGATTTGTGAAAACATTACATCTTATAAAAAGACAATTTTGCTGGCCATCTTTAAAGAAAGACATTGAAAGTTATGTGGCCAGCTTCCCTATTTGCGCTGCTGATAAAAGAAGACAAGGAAAAATTCCTGGACTATTGCAAATGGTTGCGGAACTTCTCTAGCACCCTAGAGAGATATCTCAATGGACTTCATTGTTGAATTGCCTGAAAGCGCAGGAAATACCGTCATATGGGTTGTGACTGATTTATTTTCTAGACAAGCTCATTTTATTCCATGCCAGAAAATCCCTTCTTCTAAAGCTTTGGCAAAATTGTTCTTAGTGCATATTTATCGATTACATGGAGCCCCACAATGTATCATCTCTGATAGGGGTGTCCAGTTCACTTCAAAGTTTTGGAAGGCATTCCTAACCCTACTTGGCTCCACCCAGGGGTTGAGCTCATCTTATCACCCGATGACAAAAGGGGTACCAGAATGTGTTAATGGGTTTCTAGAGCAATATTTAAGATGTTTTATCAATTATCAACAAGATAATTGGAATGAGTTGTTAACGTTTGCTGAGGTAGCATATAATAATTCTGTTCACTCTAGTACTGGATTCACTCCATTCAGAGTGGCAACTGGTCAGGATTTTATTCCTATGCCTGAACTACTCAGTGACCAACCTACTATCCTTTCCTTAAAGGAGTGGATTGATAATTTACAGAATCTATGGCCAGTTGTCACCTTGGCACTAAAGGATGCTAGAGAAGCATTTAAATTACAAGCTGATAAGAAAGGAATGGAACCAAAATCATTCCAAGTAGGGGAAAAAGTCTATTTATCCACCAAATTCTTTAGCTCTCTACAGCCTTCAAAGGAAGTTGGTCCAAAATTTGTGGGGCCTTTCCCAATAATTAGAGTAATTAACCCAGTAACTGTGGAATTGCAATTACCTAAGACACTTAGACAAGTTCATGCTGTGTTCCATAACAATTTATTAAAAAGAGAAATAACATCTCCGATAAGACTAGAAACCCCTGCAGTACCTACACCCATCATGGTTGAAGGGGAACAACATTTTGAAATTAAAGAAATATTAGATTCCAGGGTCCATAGAGGGAATACACAATACTTAGTTGCTTGGAAACATTTACCATCGTCTCAAAATGAGTGGGTTGAGAAAAAAACATGTTCAAGCTCCTGCTTTGATAAAGAAGTTTCATGACCTGTACCCACAAAAACCTGGCTAATGTACTGTAATATGAATTTTCTCTGTTTTCTAGGTGGACCTCTCCCTGTTTTGAGGGGGCAGCATATCAGATCCCCAAAATGTGAATCTGCCATTCTACAATGGAGGGAGGGGGAATCGTGGATAACTTTCGCTTTCCTGCACTTTCTTTCCCAATAATTAGAGTAACTAACCCAGTAACTGTGGAATTGCAATTACCTAAGACAAGTTCATCCTGTGTTCCATATCAATTTATTAAAAAGAGAAATAACATATCCGATAAGATCAGAAACCCCTGCAGTACCTACACCCATCATGGTTTTGGATTTTGGATTTGTGAAAACATTACATCTTATAAAAAGACAATTTTGGTGGCCATCTTGGCCATTATGTCAGGTCCTCCCTCTCCTCCTTACTCAAGAAAGCAGCTCTTGAAACGAAGTATTTCAAACAGGATACTTTTATTGAGCAGAAGTGATAGCAGGACAAAGTGAAAACAACTCCTAAAGTTCTCTAGACAAAACAGTTAGATTTAAGGGACTTTAAATCTAAAGGGGGCACCCCCCTTTTTTCCCTCTTCGGCTTTCGTAAAAGTGGCATGCTTTTGAAAACGGATAGAGTCGTTACTCCAGTTTATTTTAGGATTCCATTTCTTTAGCCAAGCTAACCCCAAAACCAAGGGCCACTCCATTCCAGGTGCAATAATGAACGCGAGGTTTTCCTGATGACCTTCCATAGTCATTCGTAGTGGCTCCATAACAAAAAGGACTGGTTCTCCCCCCGCTACTGAGCCATCAAGTTGACAGAAAGCGATTGGGAACTTTAACCTCCTCAGTCGAATCCCCAGTTTCCCCGCAAGGGCTGCACTGATTAAACATCTCATGCACCCAGAGTCTAAGAATGCAGAGACTTTTACTTCTCTGTCCAAACTGGGTATAAATAGTCTCAAGGGGAAAGGGAGCGGCTAAATGGGGTTGCTTACCAATGGTTCATCTTCCTGATCGCTTCCAGACAGGTCTGGGTCCTCCTGGGGGCTGCCCGGAGTTCTATCTCCCAAACGAGGGGGAGTTTGAAACTCAACAGTTCCCCTGATGTTCAAAGCTGTCTCGGGTCTCCGCAGTCCAGGGGTTGCAGGCCTCCCCCCGGATGGGCATTCCTGTCTTTTGGCTGGGGCTTTAGAACGACAGTCTGTGGCGTGATGTCCCTCCTTCCCATATCTGAAGCAGGTTGAAGCCTTTGGTGGATAGGCAGCTGGCGGCCTGGGTGGATTGCGGTTTCCCGGAGGGGGAGATCTTTGCCAGGGGTGGCTGGTCCCTCAGTACTTGCTTCTAGCCAGGTCGATTTCTGCTTCTTCCGTGGTGAGATACCAATCTTGCAGTAGTTCGGGGGTTGCTCTTGCCACGCAGGCATTGTAAAGATCATCACTGAGCCCATCTTGGTAACAGCTGACCAGAATATCCTCCGGCCAGTTCACGTGGCAGACAAGCTCCCAGAATTCCTCAGTGTATTCCCCCATGGATCGTCATCTCTGTTTGATAACCTTGATTCTGTCCCTGGCTTTTCTATTTGCTAGGGGGTCTTCAAATCTGCGACGTAGGGCGGTCATGAAACGGTCAAAATCACACAATTCTGCTGCTGTGGTGTTGTGTAGAGCCACCATCCATCTAGCAGCCACTCTGTCTAGTGCGAGGGTCACAACTCGAATTCGGACCCTGTGGGAGGGCAGATCGTGCCCATATTCTTTCATGTAGGTACTTACATGCGTCATGAAGAACTCCAATTGTTGCACGTCTCCATCGAATCTCACTCCCAGAGGTGGTATTTTCCTCTGCATGTGTGGTCCTCTAGGCAGTGCGGGTGGGATCCCCGCTGCACGGACCGCTGGGGGGAGGGGGGATATCCGTGGCTGCACCTGCGGCAGGCTGGTCAGCAATGGCAGGGTCTGGGGCGGTTGCTCCGCCGACATCAGCTGGTATTGCTGCTCCTATGCCTCGAGATGGTCGTTCCCAGTCTCCCCTGATCTTCAAGGATTTCCAGCAGCAGTCGCTTGAGGTGCCTCTTCAGTTTATCCTCTCGGAGGGGATCTGGAAAATTTCCCTCCGGGTTGGATAGGGCTTTCAATTCCAGTTGCCACCCAGGCTTTCAACTGCTCCAGGTCATGCTCACACCCCAAGTTCTGCCGTCCCAGCCGTCCTTCTGTCCTATTCCCAACGACCAGCGCTGCATCTTTTGTTTTCTTTGAGATGTTGCCCCTTCTCCCAAGGGGGTGAGCACCAGGGGGTCCTCGGTTTGTAGGGTGGATAAGATTTCCTCCCGGGCTTCAGCTCCCCCTTGCTCGTCACTTTGTTCGGACATTGTTGCAAGCTCCCCTTGGTAGGGTGAAATCGATTCTCCGGGTTGACCGTTTTTTGCAGAAGTTGCTTTATGTCAGGTCTTCCCTCTCCTCCTTACTCAAGAAAGCACAACTCTTGAAATGAAATATTTCAAGCAGGATACTTTTATTGAGCAGAAGTGATAGCAGGACAAAGTGAAAGCAACTTCTAAAAGTTCTCTAGACAATACAGTTAGATTTAAGGCACTTGAAATCCCTCCCTGTGGTGTGATGGGTATTAGCCAATCCACAGGTGTAAAGATGTCTTAGAAACGGTCGTCCTGAAGAATAGATAATGGGCCTGAAAGTGGCCTCTTCTCAGGAAATCGAAAGAAAGTTCAGGAAAGCAAACGTTATTCACGATTCCCCCTCCCTCCATCTGTAGAATGGCAGATTCACATTTTGGGGATATGACACATTATAATGAGAAGCTTGGGTTCAATTTTATGAATCATCATCCTTGGGATAATTGCTTCATTTTAAACTACATATATTTAGCTATTAATAACATTTTTAAAACCCAGCTCACAACCCATACGCAGTACTACTTGGCAACTGTATAATCTCTCAGAATAAATGATTTTTTAAATGTACATCATTGCGCTGAGCTTGGGTGATCTCAAAAAGCTAAGCAGGATTAGCTGTTCTAAAATTAATATTTAATTCAATTTACATTATATTAAATTGATATTTAATATAAGATTAATATTTGGAGATATCTAGGAATTATCAAGGCTACTGACAAGTCTTGGAAGTTGAAAAAGTATCTTGGAATAAAAGCAAAACTAGGGTATTTGAAATACCACATGAATCTTTATGCACTAAGGAATCATTTACATTTGTTTATTTTTGGAGGTACATTTATTTTGCTTAGTAATAATATATGAAACATTTCATATTTTTACTACTATTGTATGAACTAAATTCACTCCATCAAGGCATATTAAATTGGTTTACATATAATGTTAAATGATGTTTTAGAATGATTACTGTTCTATGAATAGACATGAGGAGATATAGATTCACACACTTTGCTTTTTCCATGTGGCTGGGTTAGTGTTTATTGCACTTTCAAGGAAACCTAAATTGGTTTTATTTATAAAACCCAAGGTCATGATTTAAAACAAGAAAGATAACTCAATATTCTTCAATTTTAAAAAGCAATTTTATCTCTGTAACTTAATTTGCACGATGTTTTAGAGTTCTATTAAGGGAGTTACAGATAAAATATGTAATTTTTGTATTAAAATACAACCCAATTAATAGTTATTCATAAATTTTTATCTATCATATCACACATATTCAAGAAAATCTGAAATCTAGAGAGACCCTTTGGTTGTACAAATATAAAGAAGATATGGCTAAAATTGTTTTTTTCTTTTAAATATAAACAACCCTTCTGTTTGTAGTTAACTTCTAGATCTTTTGAAAAATCTGGGGAAAGCTCCAGGGAATCCTTAGTTGGAGGAAGGTGGGGCAGACAGATAATCCATTGAACCAACTGACATAAAGGGTTTTGATTTCCACTGTTTATTTTTTAAATAATCAATTTTACATTATAGCATCAGTGTATATCTGAGTTAAAGATATACACAACAATAATGGATGATTGCTTCTATTTTATTAAAACAAAAAAACACCTAATTTTAAAAAACTCTTATGGGAGTCCAATAATAAAGGGTAGCAGCCGGATGTGCCTCCCTACTTGCTTTTAATTCTGCAAGAAATATAAACCAAAAGTGTATTTCCCCAACCTCTGTGTTTATGTGAAGGTAATTTTCAACAGTAAAGGTGCTAAAAGAGAATCGCCACAACTTTCATTTTAAAAAGGCTGTTTTCCTGTCCTTTTTTAATCTCTGTAATTAATTAAATTTAATACATTTAATTTTACATCATTTGCATTTTCAGCCTGATCATATATAAAAAGTCAGAACTCATTGTTTATGATCTTATTTGAAGAACCATCCTGCTCTCATCAGGGCAATAAAGCTACTAGAAAGCAACAATTATATGTAATATATTATAGGCTTATTAAGACAAATATACCCACAATACATGATTCTTGGATAAGATCTAATGCATAGGAATAACTTGACAAAATAGCAAATCAAAATCATAAAATCAAATCAAATGGAATCTGATGAGAATGCTGGAGCTGACAGACAACATGAAAGTGAATGGAGAAGCTGTTAGTAAGAATTTTTTTTTTAGTGTCATATGAGTACCACATGATAAATAGTGCATGTGTTGATCAGCCATGTGAATAAAATACAAAATGATAAAAGCTGTAAAATCTGAATCAGCACATAATGAGATTAAAAAATTGAAATGGTAAGGAGAAAATGGTATGAAGCAACTAAGTTATGAAAGCCTTTATGGAGAAGAGTTATTCACCTGTCGTCCTTTAGGTTGTGTTGTTGATGGCAAGTCCTGCAGAATAAAGTTTTAATGTCAAAGCTATTTTAGAGGTATTAACAATAATAATCTTCAAAAAAGGTCAAACTCAGATTCTTTAGCAGCAAGCTGAAGCAGATAAAATTTAAGCAGACAGAAAGTGTGCTTTTAATAAAGAATTCATCATCTTCAACACAAAAATTCCTTAAACAAAGGAAAGTAATTTTAATATTCAAACTGTATTACTGATGGGGCATTCATATTGATCAGCATTGTAATTACAAATTGAAGCTAATATATTTATTTAAAATCTTGTTTTAATGGTATTACATAATATTACATGACTAAATATATATTTCTAATTGTATCCATTTTAGTATTTAAGCAGGTTTCTTTTTAAATCAAAATGTAATTGCAATATTTTGAACAGTTTTTGAACTTCTCCAGAAGTTTTAAAAGTATTTAGTTAAGTGTTGACAACATAAATACAAAGATTATTTTTGAGGCATTTTTCTACAGATACTTTTTAACAGTTTACCATGTGTGTTCACAGAAAAAGGAAACAGCAGCAATATCGACAATGTTTACTAATATCTTTTTGCATGAACATATGGTAAAAAGAACAGCACTTTGTGTTAAAGATGTGATGTTAATAGCTTGCTTATAAATGCAGTTTAAAGACAGTTTCTTTTGCTTTTCATATCCAGGCAAGGCTCATATTTCACAAAATATGTGCACGTACCACAATAGCAGGGGACACACCAATTCGTTAACTCAGATAGCGGAAACCAAAATGGTAATCTAGAGAACTTTAATAATAACAATAGTAATAATGATGATGATGCCTAGGTCTTGAAAGTCTCAAATATCTGCTTTACAAATGTTTTGCTTAAAAACACAAACAAAAATTCAAAATGGAAATTATTCTTTTTGCTTAACTTTGAGCTAATCAGGATAAAAATAACAAGAAGCATATTTCAAGATGATTAAAATGTTTACCTGATGGTTGAATGCAACTCATTAAAGAGATTTTGATTAGAAAATTGTATTACTGAATAAACCATTGAATGAGAAAAAATAGGGAATTCTAAGTATTCTTCATTTTATTAATAGAACACAATTTTTGATTGAACATATAAAAAGAATGGTACATAAGCACCAACAAGACTGTAATTACTCTCTGTCTGGAACTGGAGGTCTTACCGAAATAGAATTGTTAATGCTGCTATGGCCATTAGCTGGGGACTGTCTGGATGTAGAGGGGGAATCTCTCTGAAATAAGACACAAGGTTCATTATCACACAACACTACACAGATATATTTTAATAAACAAATATTGATAGGTTTAAAACCACTTTTGCCTCATTCTTCTTAAGAAATAATCATATTTTAACTTGCACAATACTCCTAAGAAGTCTATTTTTACATAATTTGCAGTGTCAGTGAAACTGCTTATTTATTAGCCGTTTTCTCTTAGTAGCAGAAACATTTCATTTTCATGATCATCTCTTCTGAAATGATTACGTAATGAAGAAAAGTACAAAGGTCTCACTGGTCTAATTATCATATGCAAAATCAGGTTTGTTAAACCACATTCAAACATTATAGGCTTTAGATGCCTCAGTTAAAGACAATTTTATTTATTCCTAGGATACATCTTTTCCAGAAATAATATGTGAACTAAGTTATCATTTCAAGATTTGGTAGCGGGAAAGTAGTATATATTCCTTTTTTAAAAAAAATAGTACTAATGATATAATTTTTAAAATACTTCTATGGCTTTGCTATACATACAAACACACACACACACACACAAATATATGTATCTTCTTAAGAAACTATTAGTTTGACTTGAATACTTTTAGAGCAAATAATTTGCATTATGAAAAATAAAGAATATAGAACCAATAATTTTGCACTGCAATATTTGAAATTAGTACTATTTTTAAAGTTTATTTTTATTCCTTTAATACACCAAAGGGAAAAAAAGAGAAAGAAAAATGAGGAAAAAGAAAAAAAAAAAAGCAAGAACCTTTTTGTATTACAGAAAGAAAATCAACCGTTCTAATTTTTAAACACATTAGTAAACTTTGAGCATAGTATTTACCGGTATCAGTATATCTTCGCTTTCTATATATGAGCTATTAAATTTATCAAGAAATGTATATAAAGACATACTGGTGATCTGTAATTGTAAATCTGGAGTTGCTCTGTATTTCTAATGTTGAACTATAATCTATTTTATTGCTGTCCAAATCTGATAGATCTGTAACTCATTTTTACAATATTTCTCCACAAAAGCTCAATGTATTTTTAATTATCTAAGTATATCAATTTTTCAGCTTTGAAAAGATATACAGGTAGTCCTCAAATTACGATCATAATGGAGCCCAAAATTTCTGTTGCTAAGTGAGACAACTGTTAAATAAATTTGGCCCCATTTTACGATCTTTCTTTCCACAATTATTAAGTGAATAACTTCAGTTGTTAAATTAGTAATATAGTTATCAAGTGAATCTGGCTTCCCCACTGACTTTCCTTATCAGAAGGTTACAAAGATGATCACATGACCCCAAGACATTGCAAAAATCATAAATATGAGTCAATTGCCAAGGGTCTGAATTTTGATCATGTGACCATGGAGATGCTGCAACGGTCGTGTGAAAAATCACTTAAGTC
Source organism: Oxyrhabdium leporinum (assembly GCA_032468155.1). NCBI lineage: Eukaryota > Metazoa > Chordata > Lepidosauria > Squamata > Cyclocoridae > Oxyrhabdium > Oxyrhabdium leporinum. Next base: position 112,257 of record JANHFL010008092.1, read on the forward strand.
ACTTTTTCAGTGCTGTTGTAACTTTGAACGGTTACTAAATGAACTGTTGTTAAGTCAAAGACTACCTGTATTACACATTTACAAAATAAGAACGTTTCCTTGGTATAACTATTCCCAAACGCCTGAAAGAAATAAAAGCAATAATTAAATATCACAAATTTTCTTTTTTTTTTAAAAGTAACTTTTATTATAGATTTTTTTTTACCTGAACAAAAATGATGCAAATTTGAGAGCCAGTTTGGTGCAGTGGTTAAGAGGTTGGCTTAGAAACCAGAACACTGAGTTCTATTCTCATCTTAGGTATGAAAGCCAGCTGGGTAATTTTGGGCCAGCAGCTCTCTCAGCCTAAGACACTTCAAAGGATTATTGTTGTGGGGAAAAATAGGAGATAATATTATGTATCTTTGCTACCTTGCATTATTTGAAAATAATAAAGGGAGGATTAAAAAAAGGAAAATAAATGAAAGTGATAAATAAGAAAAAAAATAAAAAAATAAAAGAGCAGCTTCTGATTTACTTTAAAGCAATTGTAAATGCATCTATTTTTTTATCCTCTCTTTAAATGTCTCCCTTCTTTCATATTCTTTTTAATCATCAAACTCATAAATCACACATATTTTTGTTTTCAGCAAAAAGTCAATAAAGTTTCCATTCGCTAACAAAGGTAGTTATTGTCTTTTCCCCAATGAAACAAGTCCTCAGCAGAGATTGGTATATCAAATGCAAATCTCCGTTCCTTTAGGACACCTGCTACGGAGTGCCAAAATATTACTGAGTTATGACTTTTGGCAGCCAACTCAAGTTCTGACCAGATTGAAATGGCAAAACTTTTTTTCTTTAATTTTATAATTTTTTTATATTCCCTTCTTGTGTGCAGCATCTCAGCTTGTATATGAGCAGTAGGATTCCTCTGGGCGAGCCTCATGGCTGCCTTCAATTTCTTTTTCAGCTGCTGGCATTTAGGATCAAACCAATGGGGTCTACCCACTTGGGCTCTTTTTGTAGCAGGTTTAGTTGTTAAATGTTTCTTCAGGATATTAGAGATTAGAGAATGCGTTGAAGGCTGACAGCCAGTCAGTAGTAGATAACTGGATTGTTTTAGCCCAGTTGGCAGCATTCTCTGCTTTAAGGCAGTCTGATATTGCCTTAGTATCAACTTTGGCCCAAATTAACTTTTTATTTTGGGTCACCTCTACCTTTTTGGTGAGCCATCTGTCAGCCATGTTATATGGTCTTAAATCTGAGCAGTCTTGCAATGTCACGCTTACAGGCTGATGATTGCTATCGTCACTAAAGAGTACCGTGACCTCTGAGAAGAGGTTGACTTCATCTCTAGACACACAAAAGAGATACAGTACACTGCTTGAATGGGCCGAGTGATATGTGTAAGGATACTTGTAATTCTTATCCTTACCTCCCAGAATTTGGAGATTACTCTTGAAGATCAAGGAGACTAGGAGCAGGCCAGCAGTGTTACTTTTGCGGTCTTTCGAGAGCCACTGAGGATGGTTATCAAAAAACTCCGCTGGGACTCACTTCTTCTGGGCAAACTCATACAAAGAGGGACCCAACCCAGCGTTAAAAATCTCCTAGTAATACCACTAATGACTGAGGGTAAAATACAGATATATCGTCTAGGATAACTTCCAAACCCATCCAGTATTTGGAGTTATAATAACGGGATGTGTTTGGAGGGATATGCATGTTTACCAGTAATAACTCATACTCTTTATATCCAAATTTAACAGCTAGGAAATACGAATACTTGTCTTCGTTGCATAGTTTCTCCCCCTGCCATTGCAATTCTTGCTTAATAAGAATGCATAACCCACCAAAAGGTCTCCCTTTGTTTTTTGGGCTGGGGAAGCCCATTCTTGAAAGCCTGGCAATTGTACTGGTTTGTCCACTTCGGTTAACCAGGTTTCCTGAATGGCTATTATATCAAATCTAGAGAGAAAGTTTATTAGTCCACTATCAACCATCCCTTTCCAGCCAACCACATTCCAGGTCAGCATCTGTATGGCATTCCCAGGGGCAAGGTGGTCTGGCTTGGTTGGTTGGTTGGCTAGGTGGCAAGAATGCTGGATATCAACTTGATGTATTTTAAATTTTATATATTTATGTTTTTATACTTGCTGTGAACCGCCCCGAGTCTGCGGAATAGGGGCGGTATATAAATTGAATAAATAAATAAATAAATAAATGCTGGAGCTGGGCTGATATTAACTATGCTTCCCATATAAACGCAATTATTGTGAGGTTTGATATTTCTCCTCGTGAATTGTAGAACTTGTTGCTCCTCTTTATCTTGATTGCCAGTGTGCCACTGCTTTTGTCCAAGACTGACATTTCTTCAGGTGGGGGAGGTGGGGTACTCCGGCTTTCCCTCTCCTTGTCAAGTTGTCCTACTGGGTGGTCAATTTGGATTTGTACTACCAAGTCCTGCTGGGTATCCCTTTCCTCCTCTTTTTATTTTGGACTGGTATGCCGTCTTTTTATTTATTGGGGCTTGAGTGCTTTCAGAAGCTGGACTTGATAGCAATTCCATGGAGGAGCAGCCAAAAGGAAGCAAAACATTCAAGCTTTATGTTGCACCAGCTGCCAACCTCAATGTTTGACCAATTATTTCAATCTTCTCCAGTATCATCCCTTGGTCTCCTGGGCAAAGGGTAGCAAATTGATGGACTAACTCTTCCTCGTCATGAACTGAAGCTTTCAATTGTGTAGGTTTAAATATTCTTTTTTTATTTTCCTTATCTTTTCCTAAACTTGTTATTTGAGGGCTTGTTTGTTTGGCTGTTGGTATTTTGGAGTTCCCAAGATTAATGTTGACCTCCCTCACTGTCTTGGCTCTCTGCCCAGACTTTAACAGAGACTGAATTTGGGTGGTGTGAAATACCCGTTTTGTCCAAATACAGAGTTTCTTTGCCTGAATAACATTGATGGCAGAACAATCTGCCCAAAGTTTAGCAATATTCTTTCGCAGCTTTGTCTGTTGGGGAGCCAAGAAATCTCTATTAGCTTGTTAGAATATACCCTACTGCGTAAGAGTTGGGATAGAGAGATCAAAACCACTCTCCTGTTATGCCACCTGCCTCTGTTCAGAGGGGTGTTAGCAACTATCCTCTTCGCCCTGAGACCCCCAGTCCACACAGGCTGGCCGAACATCATGGGTAAGCTTTGGAATGTGAGCTTTGCTGTTTACTTCTTCAGCCAGCTTATCAATGTGTTTTCTCTACAGAGACTTTAATTCCTTAATCCCTCCATTTGCTTCCAGCAGCTGGTCAAATATAGCAGAAACTGTTTGTGCTGTTAGTAGGTAATTCTTAGCAACCAAATCCAAGTCTCCTTTAAAATTGTTCCTAATATTATTCTTGTTCTCCCCTCCAACTCCTACTGCAATTGCAACTCCCTCCTCCACAGAGAAGCAGTCGTCCTCTTCCCAATCCAGAAGGGGGCTAAGTTTGCTTGCAGGGGGAAGAAAAGAGAAAAGGAGACTTACTTGCAGTGTCCGTTATCTGAAAAAAGTCTTTTATCTTGGGTTGTTTGGGCGTTGTCGCAGCCATGTTTAGCTGGTTTTGTTTGCTTAATAGAGAAAACTTCCCTCTCATTCACTAAATGCTTTACTAGCTGGAGGTAAAAGCTGGAGTAAAAGCTGAACTTCTCAACTGGTGAAATTAAAACTTTTTAAATTTAAAAGTTAAAAACTGATTTAAAAGTAGAAAGAGTATTTAAAAAAGAGTAAAACTAGAGTGTAAAAAGGAGAGCAAAGAGCAAAGCTGAAAGCTGCTGCTGACTGTCACCATCTTGGGCTTCCTTGAAGTAGTAAAGCACTGATTATGTAAACTCCACAGAACAATTTAGTTCTTGCTGCTTACAGGTGGTCCTCATGTTATGGCTACTCATTGCTACCTTTGAAGTTACAACAGGGAACTTACGGTGGGTCTATAAACCTGTGGCAGTTGTCCCAATGAAACAAGTCAATTTTGCCAACTCTACAAATTCTACTATCTTCACCAACCACTCCTCCATTGTATGCACTACAGAGACTTTCAAATATCACAAATTTTCAAAGAAACACTAGGGGAGATCTATATCGTAGTGCCAGATCTGCACTGGTTGCAAATTACATGCTGGTATTGAACTTTAAAGATCCAAACAAAGTAGGATTTGATTGTCTGCAAAATCTCCTCTACTACAATGAATTTACACATTACTTAGGCTGATAGGAGAGGCTCTTTTAAAGAACCAGAAACTTGATTACTACATATAAATGAAAACTCCTTGCTTATGAAATATGCCATCCATTCTAATTGCATGGTTATATAACTTCAATACTATGAGGAAAAAGAATGCAAATGTTAATTGTTTTGAATTGCTTCATCCTGCTTTATTGTCAAATTAAAGTTAAGTGTGAAGAATACTTTTAATAACTACATGAAAAGTTTACAAGAGTTGAATGTCCTCATATATTTTAAGTGGATATCCATATTGAGTATTTTGTTAAATGTATTCTTTAGAATCACACAGAAATTCTTACATAAAATAATTAGATGTGGCATACAATAATGATGTTCATGTAGCAATTTAAAAATGGTTTATAATTAAAAAGCCTAACATGGCCATCGACTCTGGAATGTTTGTATTAACTGACCCAAAGCTTCTAGGTTTCTTTCCTTCTACTATTTAAATAGTCCAGCAGTTTGGATGTGATTTCAGAAACATTTCTTTTTAATCTATATGCATCTGTATTAAACCAAATGATATAAATCCTTAACCCAATACCATAAAGTATGGTATATTAGGTCTTGTTTAAAATTATTTTTACATTTTAAAATTAAGCTCCTCTAGCATGTTAAAGTGAGCATGTTCCTTTGAATGTAACTTTTCATTATTGATTTTTAAACATTTGTATTTGCTCTTAGCTTTTTCATCTAAAGCAACTGGTAACATTAGATATTTGTAACTGAAATATACTGACAATCTAGGTTCCAAGGTAGAATTCTGTATATTTTGGAAAGCAATATACATAATTGCATGAAATTGTTTTCTACTTCTAAGTAATAGAAAAATGTCTATGGAGATTCTCTGTCATCCAGGTCATAGTTGTCCCAAAAGTGCTTTTCCAAGAGGTAACTGGACTTTCTTGTTTTTGTTTGAAGACATTTCACTTCTTATCCATGAAGCTTCTTCAGCTCTGTCTAGATGGTGGGGAATGGAACTATTTATGCTTCTTGCAGACAGCTGGTCATTTGCATTTCTTTAGAGAGTGGTTGAGCCTTCATGGAATTGTTGAAAGGACTGTGTCCTAGACTGGAGATAAATGATGTCGTATTCCTCCCCCTCTGTTGAGCGAAGGCTGTTAAATTTTGACACAGATGACCTCTTTGACCCCTCTTTCAAACGAGCAGTCTTCTCTGTCCAAAATGTGGACTTTGCTGTCTTCAAAAGGGTAGTTTTTGTCTTTTAAATGCAGATGGATACAATGGAGTGAGCCAGATCTGTACATTGGAGAAACAAAACAACCACTTCATAAATGCATGGCACAACAAAGGAGAACAAACCCATCAGGACAAGATTCAGCAATCCATCTGCATTTAAAAGACAAAAGTCACTCTTTTGAAGACAGCAAAGTCCGTCTGACACAGATAAACCTCTAGGTGGCCTCAACGA
>JANHFL010008092.1:153757-170823 GCA_032468155.1 Oxyrhabdium leporinum
TTTCCCAGATGTGCCAATATGACTTCTTCAATAAATTCTTACTTGGATGAACTTTGTTTCCAAGTGCTGAATGGAAAGGGGGGTTTCATTGGAACGCTGACAGTTTGGGGGGGGGGATTGACAGATACCTTAGAAGACATTCTCTATCTACAAGAACCTCAGTACTAGAAGAGAATGAAGTTGTAATAGCAGTCTGATCATCATCAAGATGGAAGGCTACATAAATTGAGGGAATATATACAGATATATCAAGCAACCGAAGAAAAACCAATAAAAATTCTAAACAAACTTGGCCATCTAATTTGGATAACATCATAGCGGCTATCAAATTTGAAGAGGTCAGTCTATATATTAATACCAAAGAAAAGAGGATACTTAACTGAGGGTACTAACTATTGTACTGTATCATTAACTTCGCACACTAGCAAAATAATGCTTAGGAACATCCAATGCAGATTAAAGCCTTAAATGGAAAAGGATACAGATGTTTTCAAGATGTGACATTGCTGATGCCACTGGATAACTGAAAAAACCAAAGGATGGGGGGGAAAAAGCCAATATGTTTTCTTTGATTATTAAAAAGATCTTTGATTATGTGGACTATGTCAAGCTGTGGAATGTCTTTAGGACAGTGATGGCTGATCTTTTCGGTGCCAAGTGCCCAAAGTGCGTGCGCACCCCCCAAAATGCAATGCATGTGCCCCGCACATATGCCCGCCCCTGCACATGTGCGCACGACTCCCCGCACAACCCCGCAATGCGTGTGCAACCCCCTGTGCAGCCTGTCCCCACGCATGCATGCGCGAACCCCATACATGTGCGGCAGTGACCCAAAGACCAGCTGGCTGGCGGGAGGTGAGAGGTGCGTGCGCATGCGCAGCAGAGCTGAGCTGGGGTGATAGCTTGTGTGCCCAGAGAGAGGGCTCTGCGTGCCACCTCTGGCACGCGTGCCATAGGTTCGCCATCACGGCTTTAGGATAATGGGAATTCCAGAACATCTCATTGTCTTCAGAAGAAACCTATATGCAGGATAGGAAACAATAGTATGGATGGGACATAGAGAAACATGCTCCAGATCAGCAAAGGAGTGACATAAGACCAAAATAACAGGTATAGCAGCAAGCCTTAGAACCAATAATAAAAATACTGAAAAGGTACTACATTGGCATACCTTCTGATTTTAGGATCAACTGTCAACAATAGTTGATATTAATAGTTGATGAAGGACAGGGGAGTCTGTGTGCTATGGTCCTTAGGGTTGGAAGAGTCAGATATGACTCAGCAACCCGACAACAACAATAATGAAAAATAAATAAATAGATTTCAAACTATGGTGAAGTAGCAATGAAAGCCTTGGAGAAGATAGTCAGATGTAAATATGTCTATATTTACAAAGATCAGAATCATGCAGGCAACAGTTTTTCCCATGACAACCTACAGAAGCAAAAGTTAGATTTTGAAGAAGGATTGAAAGAGAGTTGACACTTCTGAACTTGTGGGTTGGAGAAGACTCTTAATAAAATAGCATGGATAGTCAAGAAAACAATCAAATTGATTGCAGAGTAAATAAATCTAAAGTTCTCACTTGAAGCACAAATTACAAGGCTCAAATTATCACACTTTGAATATATTATGCAAAGAACTAGCTCTCTTGAGAAGTATGTAATACTGAGAAAGGTAGAAGAAAAGATAGGAAGAGGATGACCAGTGGCAAGATGGATGAACTGAATTACAGTGGTGATGGATATAGTGTTGGGATGATCTGAAGCACAGATAGGGGACTGCTCTTCTTGAAGTAGGTCTATTTATGTGGTCACTAAGAATCAGCACCATGGATAATTCACAACTATATTTAAATTGTAAATTATCTACCTCAATTTCTATACTGTACTTGTTTGTAATTATAACTATACTACACAGTTACAAAGTATATACTTTTATATAGGTTATTCAACTATTATACTCGAGCATTATTTATCAAATGATACAGATATAGTAAACAGATAAAAATAGAATTATTGACTGCATCAGAACTGGATTCAATAATAGAACACCCAAAGAAATAAACAGACCACCTGTACAAAAACACATTTCTAGCTCTCAGACTAAGGAGTGGAAAATGTTTTGAATTCAAACAGAGCTCAAAATTGGTGTTTTAAATTCAAAACACTTCACATTCTAAATGCAAAGTGGATATAGGAATTTCGTTAAAAAGAAAAAAATATAGTGTATATAATTATATTACATTATATTATATTTTATGTGTGTGCACTTGTGAACCTTACCAGATGAAATGGTTCAATTGTTTTACTATTCTGACTGTCCAGAACTCTAAATTAAAAGGTGCCCTTGACTGAGAATAAAACAGAGAAACCAAGCAACAATAAATAAGACAAACACTCACATAATTTTTTTCCTGTAATAATATGGCTTACCTTCACATCCCTGTGAATTATATTATTATCATGACAATAGCGCAGTGCTTCCAATATCTGTCTCATGTAATGACTGCAAAACCAAACATGCAAATAAGTTATAAACACTGCAAAGAAAAAATAGGCATACAATTCAGGTTGTTTGGGCACTGCAAACAAAAAATTCAAAATCATTGGGGTCTTTATTTACATTACATGTACTTTGAAGCCTAAGGCTGTAAAATTTCCTTCCAGAAATAAGTCCTGTAAGAAAAAGTTGCTTCTAAATAAGTATCCATAATATCATGATGTTATTTATTGGTGAGACTATATTCAGAGTTTTCTGAGCAAGATATAATCAAAACAATTTAAAATCAAAGTTCAATAGAATAATTTAATAAAAATATAAACATCCTTTGAACAAAATATTAGAACTGAAATTTACATTTCAATCATAGTAACATAGTTTAAAACAAAACAGACACAAGCTAAGAAGACAATATAATGTATTGAATTTAATTAATTTAATATTATTTAAAACACTTCAATAAAAACAAAATGGTCTTTTCCTGATGTTTGAAAGGGCAGTAATTGGCATAACTAACCAGAGTTGCTGGAAACCAGGAGGCGCATAAATTTAATAAATTATTATTATATTAAAATGTTGAGAGAGGGCACACCCTGAAAAAAAAACACCGACATGAAGACTTTCCCTTGGATCCATCCTCTGTATTTCAAATGGTGGGGAACTTGATGCTAACCACTTATAGAATGAAAGGAAAACTTGCTTATGTGTAATTTTAACTATTTGAATAGTCACCTCTGCATCAATAAAAATAGATAACTAGCAATCTTATTTTATTGAGGAAGAGCAAGTATCTGATCAGGAGAGAAGTTCAGATAAAAATATCTGGATAAAGATCACATCTGCCCTGACTTAGTATAATCCACATAATAATGATCTTTGCATAAATAAAGTGTAGGAGGATCCTTGGCGAGTTTAGTGTAAAAAGATAGCAGAAGAGAAGAGATTAAAAATGGTCAAAGTCTAAAACTAGAAGAAAATATGCAGTGTCAACTCATAGCTATGAAAGTAAGATATGGCACACCAATGAGCAAGGAACTGATCACTAACTCAGCATGCTCATGTGAATGCCATCAAATTGCCACACTGAATGTGACAAAACTACCAAGAGATTCAGGACCATTTTAGGAGAACCACTTACAACTCTATGGGAGTACTAGTGATTAACATAAGGTAAAGATTGTGAAGGCTTTTCAAGAAGCATTCCATGCCCAGATAATAGAATATTGGGTCATCATCCACTGGTAGGGATACAACAAAATGTTTTTAAAGTAAATATGTGCGAGGATAAAAGCCAAATCTATGACTTTAATGATAGGAGAAATTGAAAAACTACTTGTAGAGGAAAGAATCCAGGACAGGTCTGTACAGAAAATCATGTACTGTGCAATCTTTCCTGAGGCTAATTATTACCAAGTGCTCAAATACAGGCAAATTTTAACAATGTTATATTCAGGATCTTCAAGGAATGGGTATTACACAAAACAAATCCAGTGTGGTCTGAAAAATGATAGATTGCATTTGAGCAGCATTAAGTCGCAGATATCCTTCATTACAACTCCAACCTTGGATAAAGCAATTGTGTTAACAACTGATGCCTCAGAGTGAGTCACTACTTGAAGTTAGTGCAGAGCAAGCTCATTTGGTGGAATTTCTGAATAAGAAACTACCCAAACTAGTCATTGGTCTGTGTTGGAGAAAGAATATATATGCCCTTGAGAACTACATCACTTACATGTAGGACTAGGTTCAACTGTTATTTTGAACTTGGAATTGACCATGCATCATTGAAATGGCTACAGGAAACTCACCAAAAGAAATGTGTATATTGTAGTTTCATCCTGCTGGTGTATAGTTTTAAAACTGAGTATATTCAAGAGAAGAAAACATAGTGGCAGAAATATATAAGGAGCACAAGTAATCATATGGAAGAGTATGGGAGGATGATCTAGCAATGGAGGATACTGTCTATTGATATATTGACAGGTTTAAGCCCAAAGACAATATAGCGAATGTGCACTTGGACAGTGGTGGGGAATCTTGGCAGCACAGAACTTTTCCAGGGAGAAGATAGTACATTCCAGAGAGAAGCTCAAATTAAGAGACTGTGCAATCCTGAGCTGGATTGGGCAGGGAGGGAAGAAGTTATGCCCTAGAATCTCTCAGGATATATCTGTTAGGGTACTGAGTTATAGTTTTAGTTTGGCAAAATTCTGTCCATTAGGTGTAAGCACATAAAAGATTAGAAATCAATTGGATTTCATTATTTCAGAGAAGCAAGAGGTTCAGAAATAATTAAGAGAAAATATCTGTTTGCAAAAATTGCTACTCAGAAAAGCATGTTTGATTAGTAATACTGCTTTAAAATATAATCTTTGTTTTTTTAAAACCCTTTATACCTCTCTATAAGCTTAGTTAATTGTATATTTCAGTCTTTTATGCATAGTCTCAGGTTGTATAATATGAAGACGTAACTTTAGAATTTTTTAAAATTTGTAATAATTGTTTTGAAACTTCCTTCAGTACCTTTCTATAATTCCTGCAGAATGCTAATTTTTGTTGTACATGGGAAAACTCTTGTGGTCTGCTAAGAGCACTGTACTTTTTTCTATTCAATTTCTTTTGTGCAGTTCTGGAGAAGGAGGAACACTTGCTATTGTTGTTCAGTCATTTCCCTGTCTCCTGGAGTTTGCCCAAATTCATGTTCATTGCATATTATCTGGGAAGCGTGCTGCCAAAAAAAACAGCATTGGCAGAGCTGTTTGTCAGTAAGGAAAAAACACCCTATTGCTCTGTATATTCTTGCCACCTCTTCTTAATTTCTTCTTGTTCTTCTTCCTACCATTTTTGTCCTTTACCATGCTCATCTTTGCATGAAACATTCCCTTGATACCGCCAACTTTTTCTTGCCTCCAATCTTTCTAGTATTTCCCGTTTTATTGTTTTCCTCTATTTCATTGCATTGTTCATTTAAGGTCTACTTCTCTCTCCTTGCTATTCTCTGGAAATCAGCATTCAGTTGGGTATATCTTTCCCTTTCTCCCTTGCCTTCCACTTTCCTTCTTTCCTCAACTATTTGTAAAGCCTCATCAGACAGCCATTTTGCTTTCTTGCATACTTCTTTTTTTTTTGGGGGGGGGGTGTTCATTGTAGTTGCTGCTTCCTGTACAATGTTCTTAGTTCACTGTTCTTTATGCACTCTGTCTACCAGATCTGATTCCTTAAATCTATTCACCAGCTCCATTGTATATTCATAAGGGTTACAATTCAGGTCATGCCTGAATGGCCTAGTGATTTTCTCTACTCTTTTTCAATTTAAGCCTGACTTTTGCAATAAGAAGCTCATGATCTGAGCTCCAGATTTTGTTTTTACTGACTGTATAGAACTTCTCCATCTTTGACTGCAGAGTACATAATCAATCAGATTTCAGTACTGACCATCTGGTGATGTATAGAATCATTTCTTGGTTGTTGGAAAAGAATGTTTGCTATGAGCAGCTTGTTCTCTAGATAAAAATAACCCTGCTGACTCATTGCTACTATTTCATCATCATTACAACATTACAGTATTACAACATTACAGCAGCTGGTCAGCTATTAAATCATCATTACCCTGACACCTGTTATTCTGGTTACTTTTAGACTTCCTGCTTTAGCATTCCAATCTCCTATGATGAAAGGACATCTTCTTTTGATATTAGTTCTAGAAGGTGTTATAGTTCTTCATAGAACTGGTCAACTTCAGTCTCTTCGGGTCAGTGGTTGGGGCACAGATTTTGATTATTGAGATGTTGAATGGTTTGCCTTGGGATCATTCTGTTGTTTTTGAGATTGTATCCCAATACTGCTTTTCCCACTCTTTTATTGACTATGAAAGATAGTCTATTTCTTCTAAGGGATTCTTGCCCACAGTAATAGATATAATGGTCATATGAATTAAACTTTCCCATTCCTGTTCACTTTAATTCACTGATTCTCAAGATGTCAATGTTCAATCATGTCATTTCATGTTTGACCACATTTAGCTTACCTTGATTCATAGATCTTACATTTCAGGTTCCTATACATTAACTTGAGAGCAGGTATACAGGTATGTACAGGTATGTCTGGTACACAATTTGTACTGTCCCCTGGACTAGAAGGCTCTTCAGTCAGTAAATCATGTTATGCTTACCTGCTCCCTGGATTAATGTAATGAGGTCTAGTAGAGCTGTCTTTGAAAATGATATAAAAGCTATAGCTACTCCAGAATGCAGCAATGCAGCCAGTGATAGGAGCAGCATGTTATGCCCATATAACCTCACTGCTTCACTGTTTACCAGCTGGCTTTCAAGTTAAATTCAAAGTGCAGGTTATTCTCTTTTACCTGCATGACACAGTCAGTCAAAAAGCCAGGCCCAATCTTCAATCGTTTCTGTCCATCTGGTGCAACAAGACGTTTGAGTGCACTCTGGATCCTGTTCATCAAACACTATCATTATGAGGCACACTTATTAAATTATAACACCTGCCCTCTTAAATGATATATTAATTTGTCGCAATTTCCATTCTTATGATGTTCTGATAATTACCAAAAACTGATCTCCGGAGCCTTGGGATAAGATGGTTAAAGAACCCCACTTAGCTTAGCTCTTCTGGTCAGCTATGTTCTCTTTTAAATGTATTGCTTCTTTTATTTGTAAGCCACCTTGAGTCATTCAGTAGCCCAGTAGCCTCAAGATGGGATTAAATAAACAAATAACTAAAGTTTATCCAAACAATTCAAATAACAATATTCAATACCTTCAAGGAAATAATCAAATACCTTGCTTTTGTGCAGTTCAATCTACCTTTTGCCAAAATTCAGGTTGATTTTCTTTTCTTTATTAACATTTTCACCAGCAAGTTGTAATATTTGTACTGTTTGATTGAAAATTGGGATTCTTCAAGAAAGGACTGTTCACATTTCACTCAAAATCAACTCCCAAAACATTATTTAGGGTTTGTAGCCCAATAAATAAACCAATAATAATCACCAGCAGGAGATTATTAAACCTAAATTGTGGAAGTTTGCTAATGGTTCTGTGTACATGTACCTGACAAAAAAAAAACACCCTTATATAGACTTATTTCCCACAATGTGAGGGGTACATGTTAAACTTTGGCTACATCTTGCTAAATCTATGGTACTCAAAAGGTATATATGCAGAAATAAAAAAGAATTTGTAATCCAAAGATTTATTAGCAATTACACAACAATGTTTCATTTCAGAGATATTTCCTTACCAGATTCCTCAATGGCAGAACTTCAAATGTACTGGAAAAGTTCTTAAAAATTCAGGGAGATACTTAGAGATGGATTTACCTTCAGAGTAACTGACTGCATAGCACAGTTAAACATCAGGAGCTGACCACAGAAAATATTTTATGACATTTTGTTGTGTCATAAAATATTTTATGATAATTTTTATGTCACAAATTGTTTTATAAAATTTGCCAAATTTTAATTCCATAGAATTAAAGATTTTGGATGCATTCTGTAAACTACCCATGTGGGGTAGCTAAGGGGTAGCTGAGTTAAAAAGGTTGTGCCCTACAATGCACAATTTCACCCAGTTACAGACCTGAGAGTTTTCATAGTAGAGTATATAGATTGGGCTGACTTGGCTAGAGAAAACCAAATTGAAGTTTAAGTTTCTCGTGAGCAAGTGAGGGTACAAAGGAACAATTTCCTTAGCATACCTTCTGATAAACGATTTTCAGCAACTGCTCCCGATAAATACTTTATAACAATGTCCTAACATTTTTTCAAAATTTCAAGTATCTTCATGGTCCACCTCTGAGCCTCATTTATCTCTGTAATCCCCATCATAGTCATACCTGGGAAAAAGCTACTTACCATCTACACTGTATCTTAGTCATTTTGTACTGTATTTTACAGTATGTCTTTATATTATAAAGATGAAGTATGCAGTAGCTAGTGAAAACAACTCTATGCAACCATAATTGTGTAATATCAAACAACATTCTTAAAGATATAAAATGACTAGCAGCAACATAAGGTCAGCTAAAAATATGGTATAGCCTACAGGGGGGCCCTTATGGTCCACATCTATTCTAGAACAGGGGTCCCCAACCCCTGGTCCATGGACCGGCACCAGTCTGTGACATGTCAAAAACGGAATTGTGCAAACAAGTGAAGCCCCATCTGCAGAATGCAGGCAGCACACGAAACCATACCCCCTTTGGTCCACGGAAAAACCGCTCTCTACGGAATGGTCCCTGGTGCCCAAAAGGTGGGAGCCATAGCTCTATAACACTGAAAACATATATTGCTAAAGAAAATTAAAGGTCCTCTCTAGAATCTATGAATGCACAAATAAATCTATGAATGCATAAGAAAGCATAAACTCACAATATTTTGGTGTTATTTTGTAAAACAGACATAAAAAAATCCCTCCATGTTAATATACCACAAAATTTAGCTATGGAATCAACAGGATTCAATCCCTCATCTGTTTAAGTAAATTTAATATAATATCTTCCATTGAACTAACATAATACAAATTGACTTACACAATTTGTTACTAAATGTTGTAGTTTATTTACCTACTTAGATGGCTTTAAAAGAGAACGGTCTCATATGAACTTGTCTATTAGTGCAATAATTTATGATTATGTAATGAAACTCCTGTGTTTAAAAATAATGTTTTTGAATATAGCTTGCTAGGAGGTAAACATGGCAGTGCTACTGGCTTTATCTCTTATAATTTTCTGCAAACTATAACTAGAAAAAGAAAGCTGGAACTAATCAAATCTTGGTCAGATCTTAGCCTCTTATACTCCTAATTTAAAAGTGCTTGATTAAGTTATTTTGTTAACTGGAGGTTTAGAAGTGTAACTGATAATGATGAATCTAATAATAGTACAATTTAATTATAAACCTTTGAGATATCCTGTCACAATTATTGAAAATAACTGAGTGCTAAAATTAAAATAATACCATTTTGCTTTTTTAAACATTACTAGTTATAGTTTCTTTCCTCAACATGTATTAACTTTCTTAAAAAGAATACTATATTGAATATAGGTAGTCCTCATTTAGTGACTGTTCAGTGATGAAAAAGTAACTTTGCAACCAATCGTCATATTTACTATCTTTGCATGTCTGTAAAGCAAAGGAAAGCTGATGTAGGATCATTAGGATAGCTGTTTTACTTAGTGACTGCTTCACTTAACAACTGAGTTGTTGGTCCCAATTGTGGTCTCTAAACAAAGACAACCTATATAACTTTTCTGGACATATTTTCTTAATCAGTGCTGCTTATAGTGTTAGCTATCAGACAAGTGTTAATTATTATTCATTCTTTTCAGCACAAAATTAAAGTAAGACAACATACCTGGCTACGGCTTCACTGTACACAAAACCAGCATCTGCTCTCTTTACTATTTCAAAGCAGAGATCTGCACCATCCATACTGCATATAAAAAGTATTGAAAAAGTATTTATGAAATGTGAAACTGACTTTCAAAGTAATGTTAATATTCAGAAATGCACGCACTTCAATTATTTTCTAAATAACTCATAATTTACACTAATTGAAATTTAGCTTGGTAGCAGCTCTTGTCATCTTTCTGTTAGAAGACAAGAAAAACACACAGACTTTACAGTGCAATCACTAACCAATGATTTCATCTCAAAACACAATACAATTTTGGAGAAACATTCTCAAATAGGAAGAGTTATTGGCATTTCTAAATTATTAAATGCAAAAGTTCTGAAAAGTTTGGCCACGGGATTTTTTCTTCTCAAATCCCAAAACAAATGAATGGATACTGGGAATTCATGAGTAACTTCTGTATGTATTCTCCTATATTAAAGGTGGGCTAAGTATAAAGTAATGTTTGGACTAGGAAGATATAGGTTCAAATTCCAAATGAGCCACAAAGTTCACTGTGTGATTTTGCACTATTTTAGCACTACTTCACATGATTGTAGTGCGATCAAAAAGCCTTGAGAGTTCTTGGAATAATGATGGTTTATTTGCTGAGAAGAAAGATAAACAGAGACAATCTAGTATTATGGAACCGTTAGCCCTCTCATTCAAATTCATGTACAGAAACAGAATGAACTTGTGACTAAATACCATCAAGATAGAGCAGGTTAGGGTTCTGCCATTTACTGTTTTCAAAATCATCTGGAAGGCTGCTATTATTGCTCTCAGTATCTGCCACCTAAGATAATTGCTTCACTTAGTCAATGACAAAGCTGTTTGGACTTAATAAATTGTAGCATTGGTAAAAATACAATGCAAAATAAAAGATCCACAGTAATATGTAATATTGCCTACAAGATTTTCTTGGTAATTACAGAGACATACTATTAGTCCTTGACTGATAGTTTAGTGACCAAAGTTATAATGACACTAAAAAATGTGACTTATGAGCATTTTTCACACTTACGACTGTTGCAGCATCCCCATGGTCACATGATCAAAATTTGGATGCTTGAATTTCTGGGCTGATTGGACAGTGGGCGGGGCTGAAATCGCAGCGAGACGGGAATCTCCGACGGGAGATCCCCGAATCCAGCTAGGAGGGGGGTCCTAGGGACCTAAACCGTCTTGGAGAGACGGTGGACAAAGAGCATCGTCTGAGGACTCACGGGAGCCATCGCGATCTCTCGTGGGCGATCGACACGGCTTTTAAATCCTCTTGTTGGAACTGCGGCCATAACGGCCGCTACGCAGCTGTGACCAGCTCTGATTGAACGAGTAAGAAAGATGAAAACGGTGTGAATGGACTGGGTAAGAAGATTTTTAATGTGATGGATATTTTGTCGAGGAGCACCATAGTCACACTGAGGGGTAGAGACAAGACCCCGCTTAAGCAATGAGTCCTGGCAGCTGAAATCAACCATAGATGGAAAGAGGTGAACCACTGCAACACTCCTATCCCCTACAGGCACTTTAGAAGGATACAATTATCAAAGGCTTTGTAAGCCACTGAGAGATCATGGAACACCAGGATGAATGCAGCACTCCCATCCAAGTCCACCAAAGATCATCAACAAGTTCTAACCAACACTGTCTCCAGATTATATACAGGTAGACCTTGTTTAGCAACCACAATTGGGACCAGCAATTCGATTAAGTGACATGGACACTAAGTGAAACCCAACTGTGCTTATGTTCTTACTTTAGCTTTCCTTTGCTTTACAGACCAGCAAAGGTGGTCAGTATGAGAATTGGTCACAAAATTACTTTTACACCACCATTGTAATTGTGAATAGCAATGCAGTTGCTAAACAAGGACTACCTGTACCAGTATGAAAGCTGACTGAAACAGGTCCAGGAGAGAAACAATGGAATAGAAACAATAATTATCCAACATAGAAGTATCTGCCAGCAGGCTCACCTCCTCTCTCAAAGAGCAGATACCTCCTCAAGGACCAATCCTTTGTATCTCTCCTGGGCCATTTTAACAACCCAGGAGGGATCAGATCTAGCAGACTAGTGGCTAGGCTAAGAGACAGGAGGACTTTGTCCACTTCCATACCATCGACAAATTCAAACTTGGTCCAGATAACTTCACAGGATTGTGCCTTGTGGAGCTCACTTAACTTGCCCAGGTGGAGTGCAACTCTGCACAAGTGTTTTAGTCTAATCCTTGCCCAGAAAAAGATACCTCCAACATTTGTGATGGAACTACCACTACTCCAGGAGGCAGGGTCTTCCACTGATTAATTGCTCTGGCTCTGGGGTCAGGAAACTGCTTTTTATTTCACATTTGGATCTCTCTCTATAAAGCTTCCACCTGCCGGTCCTTCGCTACCCCCAGCCACCATGGAGAATAAATCCAAACTTTCTTCCCTAGAACACCCCTTCAAGTAGTGGAGGATTGCTATCATGTCTTCCCTTAGACTTCTCTTTAGGCTGAACTTATTTATTTATTTATCTATCACATTTCTATGGCTACCCACCTAGTGGAAAGTGACTCTGGGTAATAAAGAGTCCAATGAACTGTACAATGAAAAAGTAAATATGTATACAATCACCTAAAATCATTATATAATATCTAATAATGATTTTAAAAAGCATTAACTAAAAGCAGAACTAAAAAAGGGAAAGAAAATAGATAGAGATAAGATAACCTTATCAGAACTTTTAACTATTATTCATAGGATTTAGTGTTTAGTGTCCTCATAATCTTGGTTCTCTTCTCTGCACACTTTCCAATTTGTTTGCATCCTTCTTATATTGTTGCAACCAAACTGGACACAGTATCACAAGTGCTGTCTGACCAGTGCAAGATAAAGTGGAACTATCACTATACCTGTGATCTTGGCATTCTTCTCTGTTGATGCAGCTCAAGATCGCTTTGTTTTATTTTGTTTGACTGCTGGCTTGTGCTTAATAAATGGTTACCAGGACATCCAGATCTTTCTGATAAATAATGCTGCCAAGCCAAGTATTTCCTATCCTGTACCTATGCATTTTTCATTGTTAAATACCATTTTGTCAGATAGAGCTCATGCTGGAGTCCATCAAGATCCTTTTAAAACTTGAAACTGCCTTCTGTGTTGTTAGATCATATGTTGGGTAGAGTTGGTCAATCAACTGCAAATGCATCTGATACTGGGACCCTCATCCCACACTGTTATCTGTTATCAAAATAGACACTATGGGCCTCTTTATTAAATGACTTGCTGAAGTCTACATACATGATATCTACAACATTCCTTTTGAGGATTAGTCTAATCACTTTGTCAAAAGGCAGTAATTTATTTTTTAATACACTCATGCTGGCTTCTAATAATTACTTTCTTTTTAGGTGATTTTTAAGTTTGATTATCTTCTCTAGGAATAGCTGATTGGTTTGTGGCTTCCTGTACTTTTTCTCTTTTAAAAGGATTAGAACAACATTGTTTTCCAATCTTCGCGGATATTCCCTCCCAAGATTCCTACAAATCTGATTTCCTCAACCATTTCTTTCCCATTAGCATTAAGTCCAGTTTTCTCCTCCATCTTTTAGATAATAAAAATATATATATTGTGTTTTCCACTTGCTGAAGACTTTGATTCTTAGCTGATGGGTGGGAATAGGTGAAATCTTTCGTTTTTAAATAATATAGTACTGGAAGGACACAGTTTGTTCAAAAGAAACAGACACAGCAAAACAAGTTTAAGGTTCCATTGCACTTACATAACACCCAATGAATAAAACTCTGAAACCGGTATTGCATTTGTAAGTTTATCTGTCATCAAATGAACCTACTGAACCCTGCCCCAAACTAGACAGGATTCTGAGAAATGATGTAAATAGAGCTGACCTTCTATTTACCAACTGTCTCTGTAAAGGCCTGTGTCATACTAAATATGTTGGCAGGCAAATAAGGGTCTGGCAGGGTCAAAACACTGCACAGTGGACTACCAAAAGTAGTTGATTATAACAGGTTTTCAATAATCTCAACAAGTGTTTCTGGAAATTAGTCATAATTACTTGTGCTGTTGTAAATGTTATCCTCCAATGGCAGGAATGCCTACTGGCATAAATTGCCCAGCCATTATTGTTGATTCCTTTTCTTAGAAGATCTGGCTTAGTCAACTGACAAATTGCTTAATAGACAGGTAGCAATTTCAGAGGTCCTCCATACCTGTGCTTGTCAGTCAGGCTATTTCTGAATTCAGCTTAACACTTTTCTGAGAGAGAGCTAACCTTGTCCACAAAAACAGTCTGAATAACAGGATGCAGAAAAGGAATGTGAGATGAAGCAGGAAGGAACAATTAATAACAACAAGGCTCCATCTTTAACTAACGGTGCAAGGAAATACAATATTGATGATGAGTTGCTGTAGATGGCAGCACCTAAAATATCTAGTAGAGTGGGCAATGTGGCATAGGAATAGGCAAAGTGGCAACCTTCAAATAATAAACACAATATAATATACTGTCACCAAACTCTTCGTTGACAGAAGCAGTGGAAGTCCTATGATGACATGGCATTCATTGGTGACGATATGAGCAACAACACTTCTCTCCCAGTTGAAATCATCCTACTGGAAAGCACAAGCCTAGTATTATCAGGAAGCTTGGTTTCAGACTGAGGTATAGCATGGAACTGGTCATGTTTAGTAATGACATCTGGTAGAGCTGAGGTGTGGGTGATACATCCATCCTTGTGCTCCTTGATGTCTCACTAATCTTCAATACCTTTAGTCATTGTATCCTTCTGGATCAGCTGCAGATTCAAGGAGTTGGAGACACTATGTTGTGGTGATTCATTTCTTTTCACTGCAATCAGTATTGATGGATGCAAAGGTCACACTCCTGGCTGCTCATCTGTATTCAGTGTCCTGCCACAGTGTCTGGAGGCTATGAGGGTATGGATGAGAAAGAACTGATTCAGGCTTAATCCTGCCAAGACCATGTAACCATGGTTTTGCCCTTGCTCCCCAGTCTGGGAATTTTCCATCTTTAGTATTGGATGGTGTTGCACATCAGGCTGGTAAGCACCCTGGGGGTCATCTTGGACTCATACCTCCTACTTGAAGAGCAGGAAGAAACTTGGCCAAGAGTGCCTATGCACAAATTCATGTAATGTAATATCTTATTGTAAACTGTCCAGAATCACTCTGGATAGTGAAACGAGGCATATAAATTAAATTAAACTAAATTAAACTAAATTAAATTAAATAATGTACTAGTTGCATCATCCCAGGATCAGGAGGCCTTCCTGGCAGTCATGTATGCCCTATGCATTACATAGTTGGATCACTGCAATGGTTTTTACATGTA
The DNA here is from genome assembly GCA_032468155.1 of Oxyrhabdium leporinum. Taxonomy (NCBI): domain Eukaryota; kingdom Metazoa; phylum Chordata; class Lepidosauria; order Squamata; family Cyclocoridae; genus Oxyrhabdium; species Oxyrhabdium leporinum. The sequence continues at coordinate 169,034 of JANHFL010008092.1, forward strand.
GCTTCTCTTGAAGACCACTAAGAGGCTACAGAATGGAATAGTGATGGTACAATATGTCTAGTATGCTCAGTCATGCCATTGCAATATGAGCTGCACTGATTGCAATGAATTTCCAGTTATAATTCAAGATAATGATTGTCATCTAAAAAGCCCATCATGGCATAGGGCCAGTTTACTTGAAGGTCTGCCTATTTTCCATGGCTTCAGCCATCTTCTATTAAGATCTAGCAGAGTTGATGAATTTCAGGTTCCCTCGGTTAAACAATGTCATCTATAGTAATAGAACCTAGAAAGCATGCCTTCTCTATTACCATACTTTTAAAACCTTGGCTGCTCCTTTATGATAAGGTGGCCGTGGAACCCCACTGGTTGTATTATTTATGGATTATGTACTCTTTATTGTCCACAAAGAACACAAAACAACTAGGTGATTGTTAAAGCTATGTTGTGAGCAATCCCATAAAACATCCATTTGAAGAAAAGAGTAGCTTCTCCATTCAGAAAAAGGTGGCCTTTGTTTAAAGGACTAGTCTCAAAACACTTGTTATTTCTGATAGCAAGCAAACTCATAAAGATCAAAGCAAAGCAATATGTCCAAGACTCTACATTCAAGATAAAAGTGTGTCTCATAATTCAAACACTACATTACTCATTGGAACCACAATTTTTGCTTGACTAGCATTTATTTATTTATTTAGCATATGGCAAATACATGGATTTATAGTGTTGAAATATTATGCTTGACTAGCAAAGTCATATTTATGAGGCAAAACAAATATAACCAAAATATTGAATACAAGGAAGAGTAAAAGGGTAAAGAAGTCCTTTAGATTTTACTATGCTAGTCATTCTGGCTAGAGAAGGCGGTGCTGATCTCCATTTCAAGGCCATTGAGCCAGCGTTATCCAAAGACATTTCCACGGTCATATGACCAGCATAATGTCACAGAGTGCTGTTACCTTTCCACCAAGGTGGTACCTATTTATCTACTCACATTTGCATGATTTCGAACTGCTAGGTTGGCAGGAGCTGGGGCAAGGATGGGAGCTCACCCTAATCTTGGCACTTGGGTCTCAAACTTGTGATCCTGGCTTTCCAGCTGACAAGCCCAGCAATTAATTGCTGAGCCACCACGCTGCCCACAAAGTACAATTGGGGAATCTTAAATAAAAAATCACGTGTTTGCCCAAACAAGACACTTGTCAATCCATCTCCAAAATGGCAAGGTAATTGATCTGTGAAAATGTCTTTATGCTGATTCTTCATGTGTGCTGGTTTTATGTCCTCAGAAGCTCTTGATATCAGCTAACAAAATGCAGTTCCACTTAGGAAACATATCAATATTAAAAATATATCTTCCATGGATACTGGGAAGGCTTTTGCACATACCTAAAAGGATAAAGTCATGTCATCTTAAGAAGGGAAGAATTATGTAAAATCAAAAGTGCAAAAAAACAAGGCAGTAATAATGATTCATCGCCATTTTTGCTTTTGCTTTTCTTCTTACAAACAAGGTTGCATAATCCTCACAGCAATTAAAAAGATCTATAAAAACAACTTGAGGTTTCTGTATTTGGAAAGTGCTTCAATAAAAGCAGAACTTTCCTGATTTCTCTGAAAATTCATCATACTTTCCTCTGGTTAAAAAGCACATGTTCATTGCTATTTTGAAAATAGGCATTCAGCATATCATCAGCATAGATACTGTGGCATTTGAGAACTTAAGCCAAAGATCCAACATAGCTAACACAATGTTTGATTTCTGTCTAAGAGAGAGAGAGGGAGGGAGG